>JAJPUD010008418.1:60811-89946 GCA_023553655.1 Myrmecobius fasciatus
GAGAGAGAGAGAGAGAGAGAGAGAGAGAGAGAGAGAGAGAGAGAGAGAGAGAGAGAGAGAAGGCAAGAGAAAAACAATCAGCATAACGGATCAATATATTAAAACATAAAAATGTGTGCAAAGCATTTGTGGACCTTTCACCCCTGCTAAGGGGAGAGATAGGGTGTCTCATCAGGTGTCTTTTTTCTGAATCATGTTTGTTCCTTATAATTTTGCGTTATTGAATTTTATTTTGGGGGTGGGATTAAGAAAATAACCATAAGGGAAATCAAATGGAATGCACTAGTATATAAAAAGGAGGAAGAGGGAAATGGAACTTAATTTTATCAGTATTAAGGCAGGTGAAAAGAAGAATATACAAAAATGGAGGAAGGGATAGGTATAAGGGGGAATCAAATGAACCTTACTCTAATTTGATATGGGTGAAGAAGAGTTAAACACACATGTAAACTATTTAAGATATAAATACATTAAATTCAATGAGGGAAAAAGATGAAGACAGAAAGAAGAGAGATTAAGAGGGAGTAAAAGAAGGTCTAAGCTGGAATGGCCCTTCTTCATCTTGAGGGAATAGAGTAAAAATACATGAAAGACAAAGAACCAAAATCTAAATGGGGCACCCATCAATTAGGTTATGACTAAAAATATGGCATATGAATATGAAGGAATATTATTGAATCATAAGAAATGAGGCAAGAGAATCCTGGGTAATATGAACTGACACAGAGTAAAGTGAGCAGAATCAGGAGAACTGTTTAAATAGATAGCCATATTATAAAGAGAATTATGAAAGACAATTTCTATGATCAAGACAATGACCAATCCTTTCTCTAGAGCGCTTATAATAAACACTTCTTGAGAGAAAGATGATGGAATCAGGATGATAAAAAGAGGCTTGCATTTTTTGGACAGGGATATCATATAGATTCATTTTCCTTCTTCATTTTATGTTTTAAGTGCTTATTTGTTACATGAATTTCTTTTTTGTCCATTTCTGTCTTATTTCTGTTTTTCTTCCCTTTCTTTCCTTTTGTCTCTTCCTCTCCTTTCCTTCTCTCTATCCCCCACTCCTTATGGTCAATAAATGCCAGAGGTGGGATTTGAATTCATATTTTCCTTAATCTGCAGATAGCTCTGGATCTAGCTACACCCTTCTCTTCAAAAGTGATAATAAAGGTTTAAAATGTTTTACATGGTTTTAAATATCTTTGAGAAAATGCCTTTTTATTGTAGGTGGCAGTGTGACCTTTATGTCAGAAAAGATCTGTGTTTGAAGTAGAACTAAAACATTTTCCACCTACGTGACTCAGGGCAAGTTATTTTGTCTCTCTGAGAATATTTCTTCATCTGTAAAACATGAATAACAACACTTCCTGGGTTGTTGTGAGGATCAGATAATACATTATAAATAAAGTGCTTTGCAAATCTTATAGAACTACACCAGCATGAGCGGCTGTTGTTAACTGTTGCCTTGGGTTTATAGTTATTTGTATCTCTGTATAGTTATTTGTATCACTTTCTCCTCCTCAACTATAATGTAACATCACTGAATGGGAATTATCCGTTCTTTCATCTTTGTATACTCAGCATGGAACATTGAACCTTAGAGCAGTAGTTTAATATTTTTTGAACCAAATGGAGTTGAATTGGCTTTAGGCCAATTCCTTTCTGTCTTTGGGCTCTACTTTCCTTGTCTGTAAAATGATGATGCTGGACAAAATTCTCCATATAGTCTCAGAGATGATCTGGCTCTGTGATTTCTAAGTAAATCCAGGCAGATCCCAGACATGAAGCTGCAAGTCCTGACCTCCAGGCTACATTTCATCCATTGAGCCTGTCCACTATATGTCACTAGTCTAGTTAAATTTGAGAAGCTCATCATTAATAGATGACTGGCATATGCATTTTTCAATATAAGTAATTTTCATTGACCATATATTAAGTCAAAGAGGAGTTGTGACAGATGGTGCTAAAGAAAATATTCATATCAAGAGAATCTTGGTTACACACAGTGTTTATTGAGTCATAGGCACTTTGATTTAGAAATAAATGGCCTTATTCCATGAATAGAAATATAAACAATTGTTTTGGGGAAAGAGACTTAGCAATGTTCAGGTGACCTTCCATGTCAGGGGAAGGATGGAGGAAGCCAATTTTGCTGGAGTTCATAAAAGGAACTTCCCTGCAATAGTCCTGTGAAGATAATGGAGGCCTTCAAATTAAACCTCTTCTTATCAGATAGATTAAGAAGTTTAGTATCAGAGTGATTAAGTGGCCTATCCATGGTCACTTAGTATCCAAGAAGGGATTTGAAGCTGGACTTTCTGACTCCAAGTTCAATTCTCTATTCATCACAGCACACTGCCTCCTCTGCTTACTTACTCTACCAGGAACTATAACTGTATTAATCACTACAGATACAAATAAAAGGTAAAATAGTTCCTGCCCTCAAGGACCTTATATTCTACTTTTGAAGCTCATGAAGATAGAATATATATATATGTATGCACATATATATATATACATGTATATATATGTATATACTGTATATGTATGTATATATGTGTGTATATATACATATATGCATATGTATATGTATATATATATATATTCAATTTATTTGTTTCAGCTGGGTCTGACTCTTTGTAGCTTCATTTGGAGATTTCTTGGCAAAAATGTTGAATTTTTTCCTCATTTTTTCCCCAACTCATTTTAAAGATGAGGAAACTGAGGCAAAAAGGATTAAGTAACTTGTCCAGGGTCACACAGCTAGTAAGAGCCTGAGATCAGATTTGAACTTAGAAAGAAGAATCTTTGTGACTCTAAGCCCAGGATCTATCCTCTGCATCAGAATATCATGTTCAATTTAGCCTTTCTATAGTTTATTTATAAACTGTTGTTTTCAAGTTGCTCCTCCAGATCAGGGATTGTCTTTTGCCTTTCTTTGTGTACCTAGCACTTACTTAGCATAGTATGTGGCACATAAATATTAATAAATATTTATTGATTGACTGATCTAGCTGCCTAAATGTGTGGTCCTGGACAACTTTCTAAAACTTCTGGTTGCACATGATGAATATGAAAATATGTTCAGAAGAATTGTACATGTTTAACCTATATCAGATTGTTTGCTGACTAGAGGAGGGGGAAGAGGTAAGAGGAAGAAAATTTGGAACACAAGATTTTGCAAAAGTGAATGTTGAAAACCAATTTTGCATGTAGTTTGAAAAATAAAATATCATTAAAAAATAAAAATCATAGCTGCAGATTAAATCTTGGTCTTCACTGATGGAAAGAGATTCTAGGTCCAGTGGGGGTTTGTTCTAGATTAAGCAGGTTCACGATGCTGCTTTTCTCTTCTTTGAACAGAATCATAGAATTAAGCCATTGGAGCAATTTTCTGTTCCCTGAATTTGGTCTGCACTGATAACTTCTGTTTAGTTACAGACTCTCCTCCATGTATGTAATATACTCCCTTTTTATCCCTACTTATTGAAATTCTATTCTCCTTTCAAGGTTCAGTTGCCACATACTGGAGGAAGCCCTCTAGAACATGACATTTCTCCTAGGATGATTGCTTATTATTACTCTCTATACTACACCTGCTGAACATGTTTTCTCCTTCCTCAACCTTTCTTATTTTGATCCTAGATTTGTCTGGATACCATCTAGTCCCCCTGCCCCACCTCACTTCATACTTATAGGTGAATGTGACATATATCTTCTAGTCAACTCTTTAAAATTAAGGACATGTCTCTGTAATCTAATAATGGTTGATGAATTTTTGAATATTACCATGTTGGAGAAGAAAGTGGCTTTGAAAAATAATCATTTTATAATGAAGCAAACTGAGATCTAGGAAAGTATAGTGATTTGCCAAAAGCCAATGAATAAATTTGCAGGAAAGATGTAATTGGAAAATGGTATTCTAACTCCCAGTCCACTCAGTGGACTGCAAATAAGAGTGGAGGCTGGGGTGGAGAAACATCTGACTGGCTCTTAGCTACATGAAAACTCCATTATTTTCACATGGCTATTGCAAGGAAGTCCCTTTCATGAACTATAGCAAAATTGGCTCCTTCTATCCTTCCCCTGACCTGGAAGGTCAGCTTTACATTGCTAAGTCTCCTTCCCCAAAATAGCTGCTTATCCTTTCTATTCATGAGGTTAGGTGAATTCAGAGTATAGCAAATAAACTCTGGCTCCACTCTCTCAGGGACAGATAAACTATTTCTGTCCCTCAAGGGTCTAGAGTACCCTGAGATGTTTCAACTTGTGCAAATCTTGAACAATTCAAAGATGCACCAACAAAAAGTTTCTTTCCTTTTCTGTACTGCCTAACATCATACTATTATTTCCCTGCTCCTACTCCCACCATTAACTTGGTGGGCATCAAGTGTAAGGCTATACCTGCAGCAAGGGCAATTGGACATTTCCTCAAGGAGCTTGAGAGAAAAGGATAGAAAAAATTTTCACTTGGTGATATTTGGCCCATGGATAGGTATGTGGAGAAAGTAATGTGTCAGCCAGTATCCTTGATCACTTGAAAATATTCCTTATCCCTTACATGGAAGCATCTGAACCTACAGGTACTTCTGTGGGTGATTAGTAGGTACTCAGTTCTGATGCTGCTGCTGCTGAAAATATAAGCTCCTTTAGAATAGATTTTTTTTTGTACAAGTATGTTCAGTGATTGGTTCATGCTTAATATTCATTGATTGATTGGTAATAAATTTTGTGAAAGCTCAGAGCAATTATCTCTGCTTCCCATTTGATATGGTTTGGGATGTACTGCTCACCAAAATATGAATTTAAATGTAGACATGTAAGATTGCAGTCAGAAGAGATGTTAAAGTTCATTTAGTCCTAATCATTCATTGCACATATGGGAAAACAGGTTTTTAATACAACGATTAACACATAGTAAGCGCTTTAAAATGCTTGTTAAATCAACTAAAGCTCATAAAGGGGGTGTGAGTTGATTGATTCCATATAGCTAGTAAGTGACAAAAGATTTGAGCCAAGATTTTGGTTTAGAGCTGGTTCAGAGCTCTTACCACTACACCACAGTCTCGTGAAAAAGACACTGAAATTCATGAAGATGGGATGCGAATGGTAACTAGAGGTAGTTACCATTCGCATCCCATCTTCATGCTATTATGTTGAATATGTGCAGGAGGATAATATGAAATAGAAAAGGACTTGAATTAGATTCTGGAAGGCCTTATTATTAGGTTAAAATTGATTCTTTAGGCAACAGGAAGAACCTGAGTGTTTTTGAATGGAGGAATGGCAGATGAGAGTAGATTTATGCATTGAAGAGAGCAACTCCGTCAAAGAGGATGTGCTTACTAGAGTCAGGAAGACCTACTAGAAGTCTCTACAGTGGTTGAAATGAAAAGGAGATAAGAATCCTAAACTGGATATTATAGTTGTAATAAAAGTGGAAAAGAGAGAATTGATATATCAGGAACAGATTTTGATACCATGTTTTCCTAATACCACATTAAACACTCTATCTGTTGTGTCTCAGTGTCTCTCTAGGAAGGTTTAGAGAGTGAAGAGACAGAAACAGTGACAAAGAGAGACTGCAGAGATAAGAGAGAAACAGAGACAGACACAGAGACAGAGAGAGATAGGGAAACAGAGAGAGACAGAGATCTAAAAATGAGTTCTATGAAAACAAAGTTGCTGGAAATAAAGGATTTGAGTAACAAAGATGAATTAAGGAATCTTGAATTTGAGGCCTTGAGTGTATATGACATTCAAATTAAGAAAAAAGGAAAATCTTTGTTTGTACAATATGAAATTTTGAAAGAAGGCTGGCATGAAGCTGAGCCTGAATGACCGATAGGATTTGAATAGATGGAGGAAGAAGGAAGGCATCCCAAGCAGAAGGAGCTTCATAAATAAAGACTTAGAGATCTAAATAAGCAAAGCCTGCTGTAATGTTTGTTAGCTAGGTGACTGGAAAAGTGTCTTTACTTGTTTAGCTTGTCTTCTCATCTGAGTGTGTGTACTCACATGAGCAATGGACTATGAAGAGATTTTCAAAGTATATTCAGGGTCTTGATAGTTTATTTCAGTTCCGATTCCCTCTGTCATCTTCCCCCCAGTTCACCTCCCATGCATGCTCCAAACCTCCCTAGAAAGACTTCGGGATGCATACTCTTTAGCAATGCCTCTGCTGGGTCTGTATCCCAAAGAGATCATCAAAAGGGAAAAGAACAGGGCAGCTAGGTGGCTGGTTAGAGCACCAGCCCTGAAGTCAGGAGGACCTGAGTTCAAATCTGGTCTCAGACACTTCCTAGCTGTGTGATCCGGGGCAAGTCACTTAACCCCAATTGCCTCAGCAAAAAAAAAGGGAATAGAACCCACATACACAAAAACTGTTTGTAGCAGCCCTTTTTGTAGTGGCAAGAAACTGGAAATTGAGTGGATGCCCATCAGTTGGAGAATGGCTGAATAAGTTATGGTATATGAATGTCATGGAATATTATTGTCTGGATTTCAGAAAGGTCTGGAGTGATTTACATGAACTGATGCTAAATCAAGTGAGTAGAACCAAGAGAACATTATACACAGCAATCACAAGATTATATGATGATTAATTTTGATGGATGTGGCTCTTTACAACAATGAAATGATTCAGGCAATTTCAATAGACTTCAGATGGGATCTGAACCCAGGTAGAGGAGTATGAGGACTGAATGTGGATCACAACATAGTATTTTCACCTTTGTTGTGTTTACTTGTTTTTTTTTCTTTTCATTTTTTCCCCTTTTGATCTGATTTTTCTTGTGTAACATGATAAATGTTGAAATATGTCTAAAAGAATTGCTCATGTTTAACCTAAAAAACAAACCAAAAGAAAAACACGGGGGAATTGCAGAGAAAGTGTTTGATGCTGTGATGTGAAGACCTGATAGCAAAGCCTGCTGTAATGTTTGTTAGCTAGGTGACTCTGGAAAAGTGTCTTTACTTGTTTAGCTTCTCTTCTCATCTGAAAAAATGGAAATGATAGCAAAAAACCATTTACCTCACATGGTTGTAATTCAAGAAACTCAGAATATGAAAAAAAGTTCTTTGCCAATCTTAAAAAAGCAGAATCATAAATGGCAGTTATTATAATTATTCCTCTACAAAGATCTAATCATAGAGGAGAAGAGGGACTGTCATTGATTGTCTTTCATTGCCCGGTACATCAAGCAAGACTAATGGACAGCCAAGGGCCAGGGCCTAGGTAGGAGGACTCCTTCCTTGAGAGTCTTGGCTATTCCTGCAAAACAGTTGCCACTCTGAGATAGGTTTTCCTTCCTTTTTCTGAGAAAAAAATTAATTTCAGAGAAAGCCAGGTTTTTAAGAATAGTTCATGGAGCTGTAGTCAGTTTTCCTATTATCTTTTACCACCCCCACTCTACCCCAGTGCCTTATTGTTTCAACGTCAACATGAAAGTCATGCTGAGTCCCAACCACAGCTTCCTAATTTCGTTTCTCAGAAAACTTCTCAGAACTTTGCCAGGTGTTCAGTTTGTTTATAGGAGTCTCTTTACCATACTTTCCCAAAAGCTATTCCTAGTGATTACCTCCCTCCCTCCAGAGCACTTTCTTAGTCCTCATAAAAGAGGGGGGAAGATGGCCAACCAATGAGGCAGATAGCAAGTTGGAAGCTTTTGAACCTAGTTCTAAAGCATTGCTTCCATATGGCACTAATATGCAGGTCCCCAGAGCTATTTTTCCACTCTCATCCTTTCAGAATCTTATTGTTGATGCCCTCAGATGTCAAGTCTACGCTTCCAACAGTTATGTCCTCAGTCCTTTTCTCTTCTCCTCTAAGAGTTGCATGGGATGCATTCCTAGAATTGGAAGAGACTTTGGATACCTGGCCCTCTTGTACAGTTGGGGGAACCAAGAGAAGGAAATGTGTGTGTGTGAGAGAGACAGATAGACAGAGACAGAAAGTTACAGAAAGATAGAGACAGAGAGACAGAGAGACACAGACATGGAGACAAAGACAAAGAGAGAAAGAGGACTTACCAAATATTATATAACTATTAATTGAAAGAATTGTAATCTGGGTCTTCTAACATTCAACCAGGGCTCTTTATAACACAGAAAATTGGAAAGGTTGGAGGCAGGAAACAGAGGAGTCCTACTGGTAGTGGGAGGTGGTGGGCATGCAATTCAGCAAGTCATTCAGTCAAGTTTCAGTGATAGGTACTGAGACTCTGAGCACTTTTTCTCATTTCAGAGATTTGCAGGTAATTTTCCTGGTGGACTTCTTCATCTTTCTTTCAATATTTATCATACCCAGAGGCCTTAGGGAAGTTCAAAGATTCTTAGACTCTCAGAATGTACCTAGGGACCTCCTGGTCTGGTTTTGGCCAGGGTCAAACTTTGATAAGTCCAGTGGTATCTTTCCAGATTCTTTAGGTCCTGATCCTTAACCACTCTATGGGTAGGGTAGCTGATGGCTTCTATACCTGCCCCTGTAGTCTTACTTAAGTTGCCTTCAAGCAGGGTCTAGCCTGGGAGATGCTGATATCACCCCAATACACTCAGTGAAATGAAATGACTCTTAGGCAAGTGGCAAAGTCTAGACTGTCTTCTGGGTTTTCCTTAGAGTAGATGATCTGAAACCCTCTTCTACTTTATCTTCTTGAAGAGGCACATTTCACACCATCTTATCAAAGATTAGCTCTTCCTGTTCCCAAAAGGCTGGGATGGGAAAGTTCCCAGTCATGGTTCTACACTGATGGGGACCCTATAATTCCCTTCTCCTAAAATGAAACTGTCCAAGAATAAGAGAAAGCTAGAAGAATTTTAGGGAACAAATGAGACTTTTAAATGCTTAATAGAAGAAAGAACGAGAGGGTGTTATTAAGAATTGTTCCCTTCTACCTGGGACACTGGAACAGGTGAACAGGGTGCTAATTCCTTGTTGTGAAATAGTTTACATAAAATACTATTAGAAGACAGAGGAATCATGACAGTGTGTATATGACATCAGCATGCTTTAGTTCTTTGCATAACCTCTGTAGGATAGCCAAGAATGAGAGAACCTCAGATATAAAATCTGAATTGTACTCTTCTATTATTTGAGTGACCATGGATAAATAACACTTCTTTGGTCTTCCTCCTATAAGCAGAGGAGATTAGATTACATAATCTCTAAGGTTCCTTCCAGTTCTGAATCACTGAGTGTATGCAGTGAAGACAGATAGGCTGGGAGGTCAGAAAAAAGACAGTGTGGAATAAGACTTTCCCCCAGCCATCTAGTTGGTCCTCTGTCATGCTGAGTACCAGTATATAAAGTGAATGAGAGTTCATTGTGTCTGAACAGAGGAACTATGAAAATGTGGGAAATGGATGGGTAGAAAAAATTGAAACTTGAGGACAAATGGGTTCAGGATTTCTTGATTAAAAGGTCTTGGATTCCCTTCAAGTTCAACATGTGTCATCTTCTACAGAAAGCTATCCTGAACCTCTGGCTAGTGTTCAAACTATATGTACCACCATTCATTGTGTTATGTTTGTTTGGTCACCTTGTGATGATATATATGCAGAAGAATATTTCTGTTTCTATAGAATTTTGCAACTGCATGTCACTTTTCCTTTGAGGAATGTAACTGAATCAATATTTTTCCTAGAAAAAATATATAAGCATACACATACATATTGTGCATTATATGTACAATTATATTAATAGTTGGGTCCTTTCTCCCATAGTTAAAACCTCTATATTTTGGAAGGTTTGTTTTATTTATTTACTTATTTATTCAACCTCTTCTTCTATAGAATCTAAATTAGCTTTTATATAACAGAGCCCCCTAGGAGGGGAAGTATAAACACTCTGTCAGAGAGTCTTTTGTTCCTATCTGGAGAGAATACCCAAAGCTATCCTTTTGGCACAGTCTGGACAACTCCTCCAAAAGAGATTTGCTCTTAGGTATTAGCTACCGTGCTATATATTGATATGATTTTCATTGCTCTGGTATTTCTTTTGCTTTCAACCTTGAAATAAGACAAGAAAAGCTCTTCTAACGTCCAATTATAACTTTCTGGATAATGATCCTCCTGGGTTCAAATTTCCTCTTAGTTTTTGAGATTATAATTGAAATCTTTTATTAATTCCTTGAGAGCTGATATTTAGGACAACTAGGTAGTGTGGTGGATAGTCAAGAAGACTCATCTTCCTTAGTTCAAATATACCCTCAGACATTTACTCGATGTATGATCCAGGGCAAATCACTTAATACTATTTGTTTCCATTTCCTTATCTATAAAATAAGCTGGAGGAGGAAATGGCAAACCACTACAGTATCTTTGTCAAGAAAACCCTAAATGAGGTCACAATCAAATAAGAATCAGACATGAGTGAATATGACTGAACAACAACAAAGCTAATATTGAATAAATTGGGATACATCCCATATTTTCATCCCTCTCAAGCAGTTACTGGGCTCACAGATCCCAAATCATAGATATGGAAATAGAAGAAGCTGATAACATTTTGCTCCCTAACAATCATCCTTCAATAAATAAAGAGGGTTTATTTTGAATGTATATTAGAGATGGGACTTTTTTTCTGTACAAAAGGAAAAGCTTGAAAAGAGATATCTCATCACTGCTCCAAACTAGACTAGATTTAGAAGACTGCATACAGAACCTCCATCCTGCCTTCAGCTGAGCATCATATAGTGACAAGAGAACAGGATCTGTTTAGAAAACTCACATTCAAATTACAGCTCTGTGCATTGTCTTTATGGCTTTGGGGAAGCCATTTGACCTTTTTGAGTCTCAGTTTCCTTATTTTCTGAACAAGGACGTTGGAGTCACTATTTGCTAACATCTCTTTTAGCCTTAACTCTCTAAGCCTATGAGAAATTATAAATTGCAAAAAATGACCATTTTCTTATTATATTAATAACCAATTAATTAATAGCAAGTTAATGACCAATATTCAACCAACAGGACCCAAAGATCCTCTTTTTTATTATTAATAACTAATCATTAGTATGTCAGTTATTAATAGTTTTTTTTCTCTTTTCACTTCCTTGTGAAGGACCAGGTTGACAATGAGACATTCTCCTAAATCTTGGGTGGAACCCCAATAAACCTGGAGAGCTTATTTCTGATTAAAAGTAAAGAGAATCTAATCTAGGTGAATTCCAGCCCACTGTTCAGCTCAGATAGGGGATGGAGAATAGATTTTTTTTTTCTTTCATAGATTGCTGGGGACAGAATGATCTGGAAAAATGCTGACAAGATAAGAGCCACATCCCTCAGCCCCTCATTAGGATACGCCTGCCTCTTTTTCATTTTCTCATTGTTTTTTCACATCTCAGAGACAGAATATTTTTTCAAGGGTATTTAAACATCCAGCAGCCTCCTAGTAGGGTATTTGGGCTTTGAGAGAACTATCTATCTATTTGTCTGTCTAGCCAAACATCTATCTATCTATCTATCTATCTATCTATCTATCTATCTATCTATCTATATCTGCATAGCAGAGCAGTGATTAACATGTAACTTGCATTCAAAAGATTGGAAAAAGTAAGAAATAATCAAAATCCTAGATTTAGTGATGGAAAGAAGCTTAAAGGCCATCTAGTCCAGTTCCTCTCATTTTTGCTGATGAGGAAACAGTCTGAGGGAAGTCAAAACTCAACTTTGAATGATTGGTTGTTGTCCTTTGTTCTCAAAGAGGAACAAAATCACATCACCATTTAGAGTTAAGTTAATGTTTCCCACTGTTCTGCCACAGGTCAGACGCAAAAAGTCCCTATGAACATTTGGGGTGGATTCTCTAACTTTGCACATCTTCCATTTCTTCTGAGCTAATTCAATTCTGCTTTGCTCATAAAGAGCATCTTCTCTGATGAGGATATGCTATATTGGGTGCCAGTGTCTCTCATGTCATGCAGCAAATTCTAAAGTTCTTGAGAGACCTTGAACATGACCTTATATTGCCTTGTGTGAGTTCTCCATAAAATAGTCTTTTGGCAAGCATACATTGGCATTTGAACAATATGGGCAATCCAATGGAGTTGCATTCTTTGCAGTATAGTTGGAATGCTTGACATTTTAGTTCAAGAAAGGACAGTGGGGCAGCTAGTTGGTACAGTGAACAGAGCACCAACCAGGAGGACCTGAGTTCAAATCTGGCCTCACTTCACTTAACACTTCACTTCCTAGCTGTGTGACCCTGGGCAGGTCACTTAACTCCAATTGCCTTAGCAAAAACAAAACAAAACAAAACAAAACAAAAACAAAAACAAAACAAAAACAAACAAAAAACAAACAAGCAAAAAAAATACCAACAACAAAAACCAAAACAAAACAAAACAAAAAAGGACCTCAGTATCTGGTATCTTATCTTGTCAGGTAATCTTCAGAATCTTCCTAAGACAATGCAAATGGAAGTGATTCAGTTTCCTGGCATGAAACTGGTATCACTGTCCGGGTTTCACAGATCTACAACAATAAGGTCAGCACAACTACTCTGTGGGTCTTCAATTTGATAGTCAGTCTAATACCTCTCCTCTCAGATACTTTTTTTTCGAAGCATCCCACATACTGAGCTGGTTCTGACAATGTGTGTGTCAATCACATTATCAATGTGTACATCCCTAAAGGTATACTGTCAAGGCAAATGAACTTATCTACATTATTCAAAATTTCCCCATATACTGTAACCAATGGTTCCATATTTCAAGGTCAGTCAGATAGTAAATGAGAAAGTCATGATTGGGATTTTCTACTCTCAATTTTGACCAAAAATGAGGAACTCATTGCTAAAGTAGAAATGACAATAGTTTTAGAGATAGGGGACCACTAAATCACAGTTTGCATTAAAAATAGGAGAAACGGGGGTGGAGCCAAGATGGCGAACTGCAGACAGCGTTCTCTGTGAGCTCCTGAGACCTTCCCTCAGACCCAGACAAATTGAGCCTCAGAACTGGTTTTGGAGTGAGGGCTCCACTAAACACTTGGAATACAATGCACTTCTATCAACAATCTATTTTGAAAAAACTCCAGAGAAGGTTAGCTTCAGGGGAATCGGCTGCTGGCCTCGATCAGACACCAGCGTGCCCAGGGTGGAAGTTGGAGTGGTGGATTTTAGGCACCCAGGAAGTCCCTGGGAGATGCCTGGACCACTTTGGGCTGCTTGCAGGCAGGTGCTTTGGCAGATCTGTCTTTGGTAAAGGATGGATTGAGAGCACCTGAAAGCGTGGTCCTAATGCAGATCTAGCCCAACCAACCTCAGACAGGAAGTCAAATCGGCAAATTGCCCCAGGGCCAATTGAAACTGCAGCAGTATTCCCTGCTAGTGACTGATACCTCAGCTCAAAATCATGAGTAAGAAGCAGAAGAGAGCTCTCACCATAGACATCTTCTATGGAGGGAAAGTAGAGCAGTCACCAGATCCTGAGATTCTGAAAACAATCCCAGATGAAGCCACAAAGGCAGACTTAAGCTGGTCTCCTTTTCAGAAGGCTTACCTGGAAGATTGCATAAAGAATCTCAAAAGAGAGCTAGAAGAAGAATGGGGAAATAAATTGAGATCAATGCAAGAAGAAAATAACGCTCTGCAACAGAGATGTGAAAAACTGAAAAACAGGACTGGTAAATTGGAAAAAGAAAACAATTCACTGAAAAACAAAATTGGTGAATTGGAAAAAAAATTACCAATTCACTGGAAAATAAAAATGGTGAATTGGAAAAAGACAACAATTCACTGAAAAATAAAATTGGCAAAATAAAAATAGGAGAGACTCCAGGTAAATAAGTCCTCTGATATGTTCCTTAGATTTTGTGAGAATGTATATCAAAATGTTTTGTAGACATCAGCCCAAGAGGGACAATGGTAGGCACTTAAGAAAGAAATACAAAAGACATGAGTGAAAATGATTACTCTGAGGAAGAAAAATGAGAACTGTCTAGAGAGAGATATGGCTTCATAGGGAAATCATGAACAAACAGACTTTTAAAGAGATAGAGAGGAGAAGAAGCAAGCAAATAAAGACAAATCAATGTGAAAATAGTGTCAAGAATGATAAACATCATAATGATCTAAGACTGATAAGAAACACCAAGAACTACATAAGATTTATAGTTTAAAGACATTTTAAAATTACATTAGGACCAAGAGAATCACCAATGTAGGTATAAGACCAATGACTGGTGGTAGCGGTTGAGGGAGTATGGATGACAGTGAGAAGGATGAACCATTCAACTCTTTTTTGAGTTCAGTTTTCTTTTCTATGGATAATGGTTTTAGAAATAGAAAGAATAGAACAAAAATGGTTTATAGTTTTGGAAATCAAAGGCTGATGAGAGAACAGCAAGATAGTTCCATCAATGTGTTCACAGTGAATCCCAGAAGAACTACAAATTTAGTTACTGAAACAATTGGTAGATATGTCTGATTTTTGAAAAAAATCTCGTAGAATGGGCGACTTGCCAAAATACAGAAGGATAAATGCTCTCATTTTCAAAAAATGGAAAGAGAATAGTTTATAGACTGTAGGCTATAGAGCTTCATATTCAATTTCTAGAAAAAATTTGGAATGTATTATTGAGTAAAAAGGTTAGTTAACACTTTGAAATGGTGGACAGTAAACTAGTGATCATTTATTATGAATTCTTTATGAATAGATCATTTCAGAAAAATTTCATTTCCATTTTTCAAAGAGCAATAAGACTGTTAAATTAGGGGAAATGCTGTAGAAATGGTATACAGAGATTTAAATAAATCATAAGATAAAATGTCTCAATCTATCCTTGCCAAAAATTTAGAGATATGTTATACTATTAGTACTAGAAAGTTTACAAAGTGTTTTCTGTTATCTCATTTGATCCTCACAACTCCAATAGGTAGGAATTATAATTAACTCCATTTTCCATACAAGGAAACTGACTTCTCTCTAAGAGATATTAGTTAGATTTTATTATTAATGTTATTATTACTATTAAAAATAATTCTGCCAAGCCATTTTATTTGCTCTGTATAATAACCCCCAAAAATAGGTGCTATTAATCTTCATTTTAATGATGAGGGAGCTGAACTTAAGAGACCTTCCAAGGGCAATACAATTAGTAAATAATTGAGATTTAAACCAAGCCCTTTGGACAACAAACCCACTGTTTTTTCCACCATGACATGATTTCTGCCATTATAGAACTTATACTCTGGGAAAGAACCATAGAACTTTAAGAAAAGGAAAGAGGATTTAAAAGAGATTTGAGAGATCAAGCCCAAACACCATGCTTGTCTTCAGTCAGAGTCTTAATTAGTACAGCACTCTGGCTTTGGAGTAAAAAAGATGAGAGTTCAAATCCTGCCTTAGTTATGACCAGATGTGTGAGCCTGGATAAATCATTACTCACTCTCTTAACTTAGTTTCTTCATTTATTAAATAATGAATTTGGACTAGATGTTCCCTAAGATCCTGCATTAAGGGGAAAAAAAGATAAAGGCCAAAGGGCTATTAATTAGTTAATTATCTTAAATCTGTAATAAGGTTTACAAACCTGGTGATGTACCTTCATATAATGCTTTGAGATGAAGCTCAGAAGATCCTGAGCTGAATGGGGAATTTGTAGATCATCTTGTCCACTCTCATTTCTAAAAGAAAAAAATGGGGCATATAGATGGTATAGTGAATAGAGTACCAAGCCTGGAGTCAGAGGATTGGAGTTTAAATTCTTTTCATAGACTTACTAGCTATGTGACTCTGGGCAAGTCACTTAATCCTAAAACAAAACAACACAAAAATAAAGAAAAAAAAGAAAAAAAAATTAAAACCCTAAGGTTTAGAGAAGGAACATTACCACAGGTCATACTATTCCTTGGGAATAGAAGATCCTGGATTTAAACCCAGATTCTCTTAAATCTAAATAAACTCCTTTTTTTAAAAAAAAAAAATCAAATAGCCCTACCCTCAAAACAAAGATGTAAAGATACCTGGCTGAAAGCTGAATGATCCTACCAAAAGATGCCACAGTCTTCCCATTAGAGGAAATTCCCAGGCTTTAGAAGGTATTCCTTATGATCACTGATCTATTTCAAGTTCTGCAACTCCTTCATTGTTCGAAATTGCACCCACACAAAATTGATTCTCTTCCTTTTATTAAATATTATTTGCAACAACCATAACCATATCCTATCATATCCCTTGTTAAACATAAGGATAGAGCTGTGCCCCCATGGTAATTAATCTGGAATATAGTTAAGCACTCTCCCCATGAAGCCAGGATAAAAAAAAATGATGGGAAATCTTCAGCAGCCAGAGTTCTTAAACACTTGAAAATATGCCCTGACTCCAGTAGGGAGAGCATCTGAGCTTATAGATATGTCTACGAATAAGTAGTCAGCCCTGACTGCTGCTGACATGAATGATAATGATGAAATCACCTCAGAACCACCATAAGCAGTCTTTTTCCCATTGAGCATGACTTGGAAATTGCCCTTGGAGGACTGGGAGGTACCGCACATTAAATAAATACATATTCCTATCTATGAACTCCATGATCCATAAAATGATACCATGTGAAAGCAAGGAAGAATCTTACAACTCATGTAGTCCAACCATCTCATTTTCCAGGAATGAATGAATGAAAGGAATAACTTTCCTGAGTTCAAATACTTAGTAATTGACAGAGCTACATATTGAATAAAAGTCTTCTGTCTTAAAATTCAGTGTTTTTTTGTTTTTGTTTTCCCATATCACAATGTTTCTCAAATGCAGAGAGATACAATTGTATGGAATAAGAAAAGAATGGGGAAATATTTTTGTATTTCAGTAAAATGTAGATATTTTGAAGGAGAGGGGCATTAGGTCAGACTTGAAATGTAGGGTATCAACATAGAAGATTCATTTTCATGACCAGAATATGCCACTTTTTTTCACAACCTTAAACTACTGCTTCATGCCAAATGAATAAGTCCTATATTCCTGAAGCTGCCATTCAATGTTATTTGATTCCAAATCACATTTCTTTACTGGGCATCGTTTTAACTTTCCCTTGGAGGGAACCAATCCCAGGAAGAAAAGAACATCCTATTTCCAGTGACTCGTTACCCTTCATTAACCTGGAAATCCAATAAATACGAATTGTATTGCTACAATCCAGATATTAGCTGGGGAAAAGGCTGATTCTTTCATTTCTGTCCTTAAAATTTGGTCACTCCTTTCTCCAAGAGGAGAAACCCTCTAGTATGTCACTATTAAATTCTTCAAGTTAATTAACATCCTTCCTTCCTTTTCTGAGTAAGATTTCTTTTTTTTTCCTTTTAAAAAAAAATTCAGAGAAAGCCAGGCCCCAAAACTCACTTCCTGTGGTTAGCTCTGCCATGGCTATTCCCCTCATTGCCTTTCTGCTTCAGTAGCTATGTGGAAATTAGGTAGGCAGAGACCACAACTTCCTCTTTCATTTCCTGGCAAACTTCAGAGCCCAGCTGCGTGCTCAGCAGATTTAGGAGTCTCCTTACCATTCTTACCTTATGACGTCTCCCAGGGAGGGGAATCTCCTTCCTCCTCAATCCTTTCTCTCTCCCAATAAAAGGGAAGAGAAGGGAGCCAGGAATTCAGAGAGGTCAACATTGGAAGCTGTTGAACCTACATCTCAAGCCAACCTCCTCACTGACAGCACCATGAAGGTCTCCACAGCTGTTCTGACCCTCGGCCTCATTGCTGCAGCTCTCTGCTGTCAAGCGGGTGCCTCACCTGGTAAGTCCTTCATTCTCTTTTATCCAAGGTTGCATAGGATTGATTTTCTAATTTGGCTCTTACGATCAAATATGAGAGGTGGAAGGGATCGTAGATACATATAGTACTCATTTTACAGAATCCAAGGTTCCTAGTGCCCTTTCTGTTGCTCCATACTTTCAATGTCTTTCTCAAGAATAGATTCCTTGATGTGGTTATTGTCTCAGCAGCACCTATAATAATTGTAACTCACTGGTGGAAATTCCCCATCTGTGGTAAAAATGTTTCGGGAGCTAAACAAATGGTTCCTTTGTCAAATTTTGCTTAAAGATCCAGAGCTTTAATTTAATAATGAGCTTGATATTATATTGGCTAAAATTGGCCTTCTCTGATTTGCTTAGAAATCCAGGACTTTAACTTCATAATGAGCTTGATAACGTATTGGCTAAAATGTTGGTCTTATCTGATTTTCCAATGGATAATGCCCATGGAGGATAGGAAGGTCACAGCGGAGTTCCCTCATTTGACATTTGTTTGCTTGTCCATGCTAAAGGACAGATAATTCTTTAACAAATCCAATGTTTAATTCATCTTGAATACTTTTAGTGATTAATTCTTCCTAATTACATTTTAGAACCTTATTAGGTTGGAATAGGATACTGTTCATATGATGTTTCCCTATTTCATTGGTGAGAAAACTGAGGAAAAATGGTTTAAATGACTTATTGTGCTCACCTAAAATATTCCTATTCTTAGCTTGAGATACACAGTAGTTTTGGGATAAAAAAGCGCTGCTTGAAATTGCAGCTGAAAAATATTCTCCACAGCTTCCCTTTTTCCTCTTCTCTTTCTTAAAATATTTATATTAAAAAAAAGAAACATCGTAACCTTTATTTCTTGGACTTCTTTCAGATGGTCCTGACTCTCCAACCTGCTGCTTCAGCTTTACTGGTAAAAGGATCCCTTCAAAGCTGGTGGTGAGCTATAGTGCCACTAGCAGCAGATGTGTCAAGGAAGGTGTGATGTAAGTTAATCATACATTGTCCCCTTGTCCCCTATACTACACTACTCATTCACTTCAGGAAAAAGGGATATAAGTCAGATTTCACAGATGAACTTGGAGGAGTGGCAATATGGCAGGTTCAGGACTTTCTGTGGTCAAACAAAAGAAGTAGTTTCCTTGTCAAGGAAGTAACAATACTATTGATAAAAAGAAGCACCACCAAGAATAGGTAGTATCAATTCTATTAATATTAGTATTTAAATATGTTGGAGAAAATAAGAATGATAGAATGCAAGTATAGGATGGAAGAATAGGAAGGATGTTAGAAGCCAAATGTCTAGTGCAGCTCACTTTTTTTTTCTATTAAGAAAAATGAAGACCCAGAGAGAAGTGATTGGTCACACATCTAATTAATGTTAACCTTGTACCAGAATGCAGGGTTCTTGACTCCCAATCCATTGGTCTTTTCTAAAAGTCTTTTTCTGTAAAATGGAGGACCAGATGATCTGTCTCTGAGATCCCTTCCAAATTCTACCCTACCATATGGGTAGAGAAGCAACTGAGGGATACAATTGACTTCAAATGTAGGAAAACAGAAAATACCACATGAGTTCTTGAATGTAGCTTTATGTTAAACAGGGCAGAGTTAGTCTGCACTACTCATATCCCAACCCACAGTCAAGCTAAAACTGGAACTTGATAACGAAGAAGCAGTAGAGGTAATTGGTAGAAAGAGGGCCTTTTTCATAAAGTCTAATGGAGGATAAAGTCTCTGGATTTAAATTTTTAGTTGCCAACTATAATCCTTTTTTAACTTGCTCATTATCATAATTGTACTTGAGCAGGACATTCCAATAATTAGGACAATTCCTCCTATGCCAGGATGGGGGGAGGGAGCAGCAGATAGCTCTTGAAAATAGTTCTCACTGAATTTTCTTTTCTGATTCCCAGTTTCTAGAGTTCTAGTTTCTAGAATTCAAGGACCAATATAGGGAAAGAGAGCAGAACTAGGATAGGATAATTCAGTCATCTGGGATAAATACATAAAGTCACTCACCAAAGAATATTTCTTCCATAGCTTTATCACAAAACAAGGCTTCAATATCTGTGCTAATCCAAAGGAGCAGTGGGTCCAACATATTATGAAGTCATTAGACAGCAAGAAAGCAAAGACCCAGCATCCATGAAGACTACTGTTACTTCCTCTTGCCACTGCCTGCTGAAGACCCAACCAGGATAGAAGAATAATTTATTTCCTCAACACTCTGTGTAACATTTTATTATAATTTAAATGTTTTGTTTTATTTAAATTATTTTTCTTTAACTTTATATATCAAAAGAATTTTTATCTTACTCATCATTAATAATATTTTTGTAACCTACTCTTGGGCCAGCAATTTACCTCTGTACCTTAATTTCTTATCTGTAAAATGGATGAGGTTCCATTCCTTTGCTCCCTCTTCATAAAGTCTTTGTGCAAATTGTATTGAAAATCCATGTGAAAGGTGATTGAGCCTTTTGCAGGGAAGTTACATCTTAACCTAAGGTACTGATAATGAATGTTATTATGGAAAACAATACGACACTACAACTATTGAATTTCCATGGACAAATATATTTTGTTTATAAAAGTTTCAGTTGTGTTTTTTTGTGCTTATATAAAAAGGCTAGAGCTCCCAGGAATGAGAGGGTACTAAAGTGAGAATTCAAGGGGATAGCAGACTCTAAAGGAGACAAGATTTAGTTGAAAAAATTTTCAATTTAGTGCAAAGTAACCAAGTTCTCCTTCTAAGAAGCCATTTCCTATATCTTTTCATTCATTTATGTTCTTAGATCCTTTAACCCTAGGATTTAACAGCCCAAATCTATTTTCTTTAATATCCTAAATCTTTTTTTTCCTGAGGCAATTGGGGTTAAGTGACTTGCCCAGAGCCACACAACTAGGAAGTGTTAAGTGTCTGAGGTCAGATTTGAACTCAGATCCTCCTGACTTCAGGGCTGGTGCTCCATCCATTGCATCACCTAGCTGCCCACCAAAATCCCAAATCTTTATGGTTAAGATAACTTATGATGCTGTATTCTGGCCAAGTCATCTCTTATCCTAGATTAATATTTCCACTTTTTCCAACTGGTTCTTGCAAGGAGCATCTCACATTCTCTCCTGTTCTCACCCTATCCTAGGTTAGCTCCAGCTTGTCAATATCTTTTCTTTAGTGTGAAAACTTGCTAACAATTCCTAACCTGTCCCCCAGTGGATAGGGATAGGAGTGTTCTGAAGGCTTACCAAAATGGTACCTGGAAATTTTAGCACCAATTCAAAACTGGGGAGAAAGGGAATGAGTAAAGAAGACTGATTCTTCTGAGCAACCTGGGCGGGGGTGGGGGGAGATAAGGAACAGGAGTGAGAGAGGGATGAGAGGAATGTTTTTTCCTTGTCCAATGAATAATAAAAAAAAAAAGACATCACTTTATTACCTGATCAGCAGCTGTCCCCACCAGAACTATGGACCTTCATAGCCCCTGCTCTAGGGAATATTATTTCACTTAGCTTTGGAACTATCACCCTGAGGCTATGCTGACCTGACTAGTAATTGGTACTGGTAAGGAAGTAAATGTATACCCACAAAGCCCCCCAATATCTAAACAGTCACAGATCACACTCATCCTCATATCCCATCTAACCTTTTACTTAGGACATTTTCTTTCTTTCTTTTAAAAATTTATTTAATATTTTGTTATTTCTCAGTTATATGTAGAGACGCTTTTTAACACTCATTTTAAAAATTTTGAGTTCCAAATTCTCTCCCTTCCTCTCCATCCCCCCTCATTAAGACACCTAGTCATTCTCTTGACATATACCCTGGGGTTGTATACATAAAGCTTAATTTATCACCAGAAAAATATCATTTGTGGGAAGGGAAAGCAGAGTGGTTAGAAGTGGGAAGGTTTGGGTAGTGTGTGTGTGTGTGTGTGTGTGTGTGTGTGTGTGTGTGTGTGTGCAGCACGTGTGAGAGAGACAGAGACAGAGAGACAGAAAGAGACAAAGACACACACCCAGAAAGACAGACAGACAGAGAGAGAGACAGAGAGAGAGAAAGAGACAGAGAAAGAATCAGTTTAACTGATCAATATATTAAAACATAATGTGCAAAGCATTTGTGGACCTTTCACCTCTGCAAAGGGGAGAGATGCGGGTGTCTCATATGTCTTTTTCTGAGTCATGTTTGTTCCTTATAATTTTGCATTATTGAATTTTATTTTGGGTGGGATTAAGAAAGTAACCATAAGGGAGACCAAATGGAATGCAGTAGTATGTAGAAAGGAGGAAGAGGGAAATGGAACTTAATTTTATCAGTAATATGTAGAAATGCTGATGATTTGTGTGGGTCTTTTTTATATTCTGCAAATTTGCTAAAGTTGTGAATTGTTTCCAGTAGGTTTTTACATGATTTTCTAGGATTCTCTAAGTATATCATCATATCATCTGCAAAGAGTGATAGTTATATTTCTTCATTGCCTATTCTAATTACTTTAATTTCTTTTTCTTTTCTTACTGCTGAAGCCAACATTTCTAGCACAATGTTGAATAATGGCAGTCATAATGGGCATCCTTGTTTCACCCCTGATCTTATTGGGAATGCATCCAGCTTCTCTCCAGTAACAAATAATGCTTGGTTTAGATAGGTACTGCTTATTATTTTTTTTCTTTTTTTATTATTAATACTTTTTATATGCAAAACTTATATATGGGTAATTACTAAACATTAACCCTTACAAAGCTTTCTGTTACAAATTTTCCCCCCTACTCCCCACCCCTCCCCTAGATAGCAGGATATCCACTACATGATAATTATGTTAGAATACTTAAGTCGAATATATGTATAGTTATTGCCACACATCATTTTTTTGTTCAGGAGAAATCGTATCTATAAGAGAGAATAATCCGATAGAGGAAATACAATGCAAGCAAACATCAATAGAGAAAATGAAAATGTTATGTTGTGGTCCACATTTCACATCCCTCACTCTGAGTGTATATGGCCTTCTTCACTGCACAATTGTAATTGGTTTGAAGCATTTCATTGTTGAAGAGAGTCATGTCCATTAGAACTGATCCTCATATAGTACTGTTGTTGCCGTGTACAACGATCTCCTGGTTCTGCTCATCTCACTCAGCATCAGTTCATGCAAGTCTCTCCAGGCCTCTCTGAAATCGTCCTGTTGGTCGTTTCTTACACAACAATAATATTCCATAACATTCATATACGATAATTTATTCAGCCACTCTCCAATTGATGGGCATCCATTCAGTTTCCAGTTTCTAGCCACCACAAAAAGAGCTGCCACAAACATTCTTGCACATGTGGGGCCCTTTCCTTCTTTTATGATTTCTTTGGGATATAAGCCCAATAGAAACATTGCTGGGTCAAAGGGTATGCACAGTTTGACAACTTTTTGAGCATACCTCCAAATTGCTCTCCAGAATGGTTGGATCCGTTCACAGCTCCACCAACAATGCATCAGTGTCCCAGTCTTCCCACATCCCCCCCAACATTCATCGTTATCTTTTCCTGTCATTTTAGCCAATCTGACAGGTGTGTAGTAGTACCTCAGAGTTGTCTTAATTTGCATTTCTCTGATCAATAGTGATTTGGAGCACCTTTTCATATGATTATAAATAGTTTTAATTTCATCATCTGAAAATTGTCTGTTCACATCCTTTGACCATTTATCAATTGGAGAGTGGCTTGAATTTTTTTAAATGTGAGATAATTCTCTATATACCTTAGAGATGAGACCTTTATCAGAACCCCTAAATGTAAAGATGATTTCCCAATTTGATGTTTCCCTCCTAATCTTGTCTGCATTAGTTTTGTTAGTACAGAAACTTTTTAACTTAATATAATCAAAATTATCTATCTGGTGTTCAATTAAGAGTTCCAGATCTCCCCTGGACATAAATTTATTCCATCTCCACAGGTCTAAGAGGTAAACTATCCCATGTTACTCTAATTTGGTTATAACATAACTCTTTATATCTAGATCATGAACCCATATAGATCTTATCTTGGTGTGAGGTGTTAGGTGTGGGTCCAGCCTTAATTTCTTCCACACTAGTTTCCAATTTTCCTAGCAGTTTTTGCTGAATAGTGAGTACTTATCCCAAAAGCTGGGGTCTTTGGGTTTATCAAACACTAAATTGCTAACATTATTACTTAGCTTGCCTGATATCCTATTCTATGCCACTGATTGACTGCTCTGTTTCTCAGCCAGTACCAAATGGTTTTGATGACTGCTGCTTTATAATATAGTTTTATATCTGGTACAGCAAGGCCACCTTCATCTGTCTTTTTTTTTTCATTAATTCCCTTGAAATCCTTGACCTTTTGTTCTTCCAAATGAACTTTGCTACTATTTTTTCTAGATCTGTAAAATAATTTCTTGGGAGTTTGATTGGTATGGCACTAAATAAGTAAATTAGTTTGGGTAGTATTGTCATTTATATTATATTCGTTCTGCCTACCCATGAGCACTTAATGTTTTTCCAATTGATTAGGTCTGATTTTATTTGTGTGGAAAGTGTTTTGTAGTTTAGTTCATATAGTTTCTGACATTTTCTTGGCAGATAGATTCCCAAATATTTTATGCTATCATCTGTTATTCTGAATGGAATTTCTTTTTCTATCTCTTGCTGCTAAACTTTGTTGGTAATATATAAAAATGCTGATGATTTATGTGGATTTATTTTGAATCCTGCAACTTTACTAAAATTGTGAATTGTTTCTAGTAGCTTTTTAGTTGAGTCTCTAGGGTTCTCTAAGTATACCATCATGTCATCTGCAAAGAGTGATAATTTGGTTTCTTCATTACCTACTCTAATTCCTTTTATCTCTTTTTCTTCTCTTATTTCCAAAGCTAACATTTCTAATACAATATTAAATAGTAATGGTGATAGTGGACAGCCTTGTTTCACTCCTGATCTTATTGAGAATGGTTCTAGTTTGTCTCCATTACATATGATACTTTCTGATGGTTTTAAGTAGATGCTACTAATCATTTTAAGCAAAAGCCCATTTATTCCTATACTCTCTAATGTTTTTAATAGGAATGGGTGTTGGATTTTATCAAATGCTTTTTCTGCAGGCTTATTATTTTAATGAAAGCTCCCTTTATTCCTTATGCACACTAATGTTTTTTAAAAGGAATGGGTACTGTATTTTGTCAGAAAATTTTTCTTCATCTATTGAAGATTATTATATGATTTCGGTTGTTTTGTTATTGATATGGTTGATTATGGTAATAGTTTCCTTCATAGTGAACCAGAGCTGCTTTCTTGTTAAAATCCCACTTGGTTATAGTGTATTGTCCTACTGATAAATTGATGTAATCTCTTTGCTAATATTTTATTTAAAATTTTTGCATCAATATTGACTAGGAAGATTGGTCTATAATTTTCTTTCTCTGTTTTGGCTCTTTCTGATTTAGGGATCAGTGCCATATTTGTGTCACAGAAGGAATCTGACAGGACTCCTTTACCTATTTTTTCCAAATAATTAATTGTTTTTTAAATGTTTGGTAGAATTCACTTGTGAATCCATCTGACCCTGGGAATTTTTTTAGGGAGCTCATTAATGGCTTATTCAATGTCTTTTTCTTTTTCTTTTTTTTTTTAATTTAAGCATCTTTTTTTTTTAAATTAAAGCTTTTTAGGGGCAGCTAGGTGGTGCAGTGGATAGAGTACCAAAACTGAAATCAGGAGGACCTGAGTTCAAATCTGGTCTGAGACACTTAATCCTCCCTAGCTGTGTGATCCTGGGCAAGTCACTTAACCCCAATTGCCTCAGTCAAAAAAAATTTAAAGCTTTTTATTTACAAAACATATGCATGGGTAATTTTTCAACACTGACACTTGAAAAACTTTCTGTTCCAAATTTTTCCCTCCTTCCCCCGACTCCCTCCCCAAGATGGCAGGTAGTCTAATACATGTTAAATATGTTACATTATATGTTAAATCCAATATATGTATACATAGTTATACAGTTATTTTGTTGCACAAGAAAAATCAGATCAAGAAGGAAAAAACTGAGAAAGAAAACAAAATGCAAGCAAACAGCAACAGAAAGAGTGAAAATGTTATGTTGTGCGCCACACAGTTCCCACAGTCCTGTCTCTGAATGTATAGGGCTCTCTTCATCACTGAACAATTGGGACTGGTTTGAATCATCTCATTGTTGAAGAGAGCCACATTCATCAGAATTGATCCTCAAATAGTTTTGTTGCCATATATAATGATCTCTTGGTTCTGCTCATTTTACTTAGTATCAGTTCATGTAAGTTTCTCCAGGCCTGTCTAAAAGCATCTTGCTTACATTTCTTATAGAACAATAATATTCCATAGCATTCATATACCATAACTTATTCAGCCATTCTCCAATTGATGGGCATCCATTCAGTTTCCAGTTTCTAGCCACTACAAAAAGGGCTGCCACAAATATTTTTGCACATGTGGGTCCCTTTCACTCTTTTAAGATATCTTTGGGATATAAGCCCAGTAGAAACCCTGCTAGGTCAAAGAGTATGGACAGTTTGATAACTTTTTGAGCATAGTTCCAAATTGCTCTTCAGAATGGTTGGATCCATTCACAGTTCCACCAACAATGTATCAGTGTCCCAGTTTTCCCACATCCTCTCCAATGTTTGTCATTATATTTTCCTGTCATTTTAGCCAATCTGACAGGTGTGTAGTGGTACCTCAGAGTTGTCTTAATTTGCATTTCTCTGATCCATAGTGATTTGGAGCACCTTTTCTTATGACTAGAAATAATTTCAAATTCTTTATCTAAAAATTGTCTGTTCATATCCTTTGACCATTTACCACTAATTTCTTTTTTTCTAAAATGGGACTATTTTAGTAATTTATTTCCTTTTTTGTTAATCTGGGCAATATATATTTTTGTACATATTTATCCATTTTGGCTAGATTGTCAGACTTGCTGCCATACTGTTGGGCAAAATATGTCCTAATTATTGCTTTAATTTATTTCTAATTGGTGGTATGTTCACCCTTTTCATTTTTGATGCTGGTGAATTGAATTTTTTCTTTCCTTTTTCTAATCAAATCAACCAAAGGTTTATCTATTTTATTTTTTATGAAACCAACTTTTAGTTTTATTTATTAGTTCAATAGTTTTCTTAGTTTCAATTTTATTAATCTTTCCTTTGAGTTTCAGAATTTCTAATGTGGTATTTAATTAGGGGGTTTTCTTTTTCTAGCTTTTTTTAGTTGCATGCCCAATTCTTTGATCTTCTCTTTCTCTATTTTATTCATGTAGCTACTTAGAGATATAAAATTTCCCCTAAAAACTGCTTTGGCTGCATCCCATAGGTTTTGGGTATGTTGTCTCATTATTGTCATTGTTGTGGATGAAATTATGGATTGTTTCTATGATTTGTTGTTTGGTCCACTCATTTTTTTAGGATTAGAGTATTTAATTTTCAGTTGGTTTTTTAGTCTATCTTTTCCTCCCTTTCTTGAATATAATTTTTAATTGCATTGTGGTCTGAAAAGGCAGCATTTATGGTTTCTGCCTTTCTGCATTTGATTGTGAGGTTTTTAGTGCTCTACCACTTGGTGGGTACACATTTAATATTGTTACTACTTCACTGTTTATGGTACCCTTTATCAAGATGTACTTTCCTTCTTTATCTCTTAATAAGATCAATTTTTACTCTTGCTTTATCTGAGATCAGAATTGCTAACCCTGTTTTTTTTTATTTCAGCTGAAGCATAAATTCTGTTTCGTTCTTTTACTTTTACTCTGTATGTGTCTTTCTGTATCAAAAGTTTTTCAAATAAACAACATATTGGAAGATTCTGTTTTTAATATACTCTGCTATTTGCTTCTGTTTACTGGGAGAGTTCATGCCATTCACATTCCTAGTTATGATTACCAGCTTTGCATTTCCCAACATCTTATTTTATCCCCTGCATATACTTTTGTTCTCTCCTTCTACCCTGTCCTTAGTCATGTTTTTTTTTTTAATTCAACCCATTGCCTCATCTTCTATCACCCCTCCCTCCTCTCTTAGTTACATTTTTTAACCCACTCCATTCCCTACCTTATCTTCTATCACCCTTCCCCACTTCTTTTACCTTTTCCCCTAGTGTTTCTGCCCTCCCTTCTATCCTTGCCCCTCCTTTTCTTTCCTCTTTCTCCTACTTCTTTATGGGGTTAGATAAATTTCTATACTAACTGAATGATTAAGTTAAAGAGCAAAAACTGATGAAATGAAGCTTCAGATAATGCTCACCCCCCATTTCTTTCTTTCAATTGTAATAGGTCTTTTAAGAGCCTCTTCATGTGATCTAATTGTTCTATTATACCTCCCTTTTCCTCTTTTTGTAGTACAGATCTTTTTCTATCCCTTAGTCTTTTTCTGACATCACATCAGAATCTATTCTCAAACACGCCCTCAATCCATGTGATGCCCCTCTCTGTATGCCCCTTGACAGATTCAGTTCTCAAGAGATACAGATATCATTTTCCTATCTAGGGATGTAAAGTTTAACTTTTAAATTATATATATATATATATATATATATATATATATATATATATAATTTCCCATTTACCTTTCTTTGTTTCTCTTGAGTCCTGTGTTTGTAGGTTAAATATTCTCTTTTTTATTAATACTTTTTATTTGCAAAACATATATATGGGTAATTCCTAAACATTAACCCTTACAAAGCTTTCTGTTACAAATTTTTCCCCCCTACGCCCCACCCCTTCCCTAGATAGCAGGATATCCACTACATGATAATTATGTTAGAATACTTAAGAAATCGAATATATGTATAGTTATTGCCACACATCATTTTTTTTTGTTCAGGAGAAATCATATCTACAAGAAAGAATAATCCAATAAAGGAAATACAATGCAAGCAAACCTCAATAGAGAACATGAAAATGTTATGTTGTGGTCCACATTTCACATCCCTCTCTTTGGGTGTATATGGCTTTCTTCACTGAATAGTTTGGAATTGGTTTGAAGCATTTCATTGTTGAAAAGAGTCATGTCCCTTAGAACTGATCCTCATATAGTATTGTTGTTGCCGTGTATAATGATCTCCTGGTTCTGCTTATTTAACTCAGCATCAGTTCATGTAAGTCTCTCCAGGCCTCCCTGAAATCGTCCTGTTGGTCATTTCTTACAGAGCAATAATATTCCATAACATTCATATACGATAATTTATTCAGCCACTCTCCAATTGATGGGCATCCATTCAGTTTCCAGTTTCTAGCCACCACAAAAAGAGCTGCCACAAACATTCTTGCACATGTGGGGCCCTTTCCTTCTTTTATGATTTCTTTGGGATATAAGCCCAATAGAAACACTGCTGGGTCAAAGGGTATGCA
>JAJPUD010008419.1:0-42045 GCA_023553655.1 Myrmecobius fasciatus
TCAAAAAGAATCTTAAAAGAAAGTTAGATGAAAAATAGAGGAAGGAAATAAGAACATTGAAAGAAAGTTTGGAAAAAGAAACACAGAATTTATTAGAAAACTCTTTTAAAACTAGATTTAAAAACCATATGACTCCTTACAAAAGAGATTTGATGAATATTAAAAAACAGAATTTGTAAAATGCAAAACCAAACCAAAACAACCCAAAACAAAAAACAACCCATGAACAAAACATGTTAATTAAAAGTTTAATTGGCCAAATACAAAAGGAGTTTAAAAAGCTGGCTGAAGAAAATAATTCACTAAAAATTAGAATTGAACAAATGGAAGTGAATGACTCAATGAGCCATCAAGAATCAGTCAAACAAAACAAAAGAAAATGAAAAAAAATCAAGAAAATGTAAAATATCTCATCAGAAAAACAACTTACCTGGAAAATAAATTCATATGAAAAATAGACTATCTAAGAATTATTGGACTACCTGAAAACCATGATGAAAAAAAGAGCCTAGATAACATCTTCCAGAAAATTGTCAAGGTAAACTGCCATGATGTTCTAAAAGCAGAGGTAGCCATTGAAAGAATTAACCAATCATCTCCTGAAAAAAAAACCCAAAATATAAACTCCAAGGAATATCAGCTGAATTTCAGAATTATTAGATCAAGCAGAAAATACATTAAGCAGCCAGAAATAAACAATTCAAATATAAAGTAACCACACTCAGGATTACTTAGAACCTAGTAGCTTCCCCATTAAAGAATCAAAGGGACAGAAATATAATATTCTGAAGGACAAAGAAACTTGGATTGCAGCCTATAATCAACTAGCCAACAAAATTAAACTGTCATTCAGAGGAAAAGATGGATATTCAACAAAACAGATGAATTTCATTTATTTCTGATGAAAAATCAGAGATGAACAGAAAATTTGGTCTTCAAGTGCAGAACTCAAGAGAAGCATAAAAAAGTAAAAAGGGGAGAAGAAATAACTTTCTTTCAAAAGTTAAAATGTTTACATTGCTCTATAGGAAGATGACATGTTTAACTCTTGAGAACTGTATCTCTGTTATGGGTATACTTAAAGGTTATAGGTATAATTTGATTTTATTGTGATGATATAAAAACCTAAACTAGAGGTGGAAAGGGAATTGTACTGGAAGAATAACAGATGGTAGATAAAATGAGGCAAATTATATCTCATGAAGAGGCCAAAAGGCCTATTATAATTGAGGTAAAGAAAGGAGAGAGATGAGCAGTGTATGAACCTTACTCTCATTGGATATGACTGAGAGAGAGAATATCTAACATATTTAGCTTGATAGAGAAACTTGTCTCACCCTACAAGAAGGAGAGGAAAGAGAAAAGAAAGGGAAATGCTTATAATAGGTAGAAAAGAAATATAAGGGGAACAAATAAGAAAGGGGGAGGTGCTAGATGAGGGGAGAACTGTTTCAGAATTGTAGTGGTCAGAAGCAAAACACTAGGGAAGAGGGAAAGAGGGAAAGGAAAGAAAAAAGTATACCTTGGGGAAAATGAGTTGGCAGGAAATACGGTGTTAATCATTTTAACTGTGAATGTGAATGGGATGAATTCTCTATAAAATGGAAGGAGATAGCAGACTGCATTAAATGCCAGAATTCTACAATATGTTATTTATAAGAAACACATTTAAAGCAGAGTGATACATACAAAGCAAAGGTAAAAGGCTGGAGCAGAATTTTTATACTTCAGTTGAAGTAAAAAGGAAAAGGTAGAAATCCTGATCTAAGCAAAAGCAAAAATAGATCTAATTAAAAGAGATAAGGAAGAAAATCACATTTTGCTAGTGGGTACTATAGATAATGAAGTAATATCAATACTAAACATATATGCACCAAGTGGTATAGCATCAAAATTCCTAGAGGAGAAGTTGGGAGCTGCAAGAAGTATTAGGCACCAAACAAATACTATTGCTCTCTCAGAATTTTATTTTTATTTTTTTTATATAAAGCTTTTTATTTACAAAACATATGAGTGACCTTTCAACATTGACCTCTGCAAAAACTTTTTTTCCCAAGCTTTTCCCCTCCTTCCCCCCACCCCCACCCCCAGATGACAGGTAATCTAATACATGCTAAATAGGATAAATTATATGACAAATACAATACATGTATACATATCTATACAGTCATCTCACTGCACAAGAAACATCAGATCTAGAAAGAGAAGAAGAAAAAAATAACCTAAGAAGGAAAACAAAATGCATGGAAATATTCACAGAAAGCATTAAAATGCTGTGTTGTGGTTCACTCTCAGTTCCCACAGGCATCTCTCTGGATGTATATGACTATCTTCATCACAGAACAACTGGTTTGAATCACATAATTGTTGAAGAGAACCATGTCCATCAAAATTGATCATCATATAGTCTTGTTGCTGTGTATAATGTTTTCCTGGTTCTACTGATTTCACTCAGCATCAGTTCATGCAAGTCTCTCCAGTCCTCTCTGAAATCCTCCTGTTGGTCATTTCTTACAGAACAATAATATTCCATAACATTCATATACCATAATTTATTCAGCCATTCTCCAATTGATGGGCATCTTTTCAATTTCCAGTTTCTTGCCACTACAAAAAGGGTTGCCACAAACATTTTTGCACATGTGGGTCCCTTTCCCTCCTTTAAAATCTCTTTGGGATATAGGCCCAGTAGAAACACTGCTGGGTCAAAGGGTATGCACAGTTTGATAACTTTTTGAGCATAGCTCCAAATTGCTCTTCAGAATGGTTGATTCCGTTCACAGTTCCACCAACAATGTATCAGTGTCCCAGTTTTCCCACACCCCCTCCAACAGTTATCATTATCATTTCCTGTCATTTTAGCCAATCTGACAGGTGTGTAGTGGTATCTCAGAATTGTCTTAATTTGCATTTCTCTGATCAATAGCGAATTGGAGCACCTTTTCATGTGACCAGAAATAGTTTCAATTTCTTCGTCTGAAAATTGTCTGTTCATATCTTTTGACCATTTATCCATTGGAGAATGGCTTGAATTCTTATATATTTGAGTCAATTCTCTATATATTTTAGAAATGAGGCCTTTATCAGAACCTTTGGATGTAAAAATATTTTCCCAGTTTACTGCTACCCTTCTAATTTTGTCTGCATTCATTTTGTTTGTACAAAAACTTTTTAACTTGATATAGTCAAACTTATCTATTTTGTGATTAATGATGACCTCTAGTTCTTCTTTGGTCACAAATTCCTTCCCCCTCCACAGGTCTGAGAGGTAAACCATCCTACATTGTTCTAATTTGTTTATAATATTATTCTTTATGCCTAGATCATGAATCCATTTTGACCTTATCTTGGTAGATGGTGTTAGGTGTGGGTCAATGCCTAATTTCTTCCATACTAGTTTCCAATTATCCCAGCAGTTTTTGTCAAATAGTGAGTTTTTTTCCCAAAAAATGGGGTCTTTGGGTTTATCAAACACTAGATTACTATTGTCATTGAGTATTTTGTCCTATGAACCTAACTTATTCCACTGATCCACTACTCTATTTCTTATCCAGTACCAAATGGTTTTGGTGACCACTGCTTTATAATATAGTTTTAGATCTGGTGCAGCTAGGCCACCCTCATTTGCATTTTTTTTTCATTAATTCCCTTGAAATTCTTGACCTTTTGTTTTTCCAGATGAATTTTGTTGTTATTTTTTCTAGTTCAGTTAAATAATCTCTTGGGAGTTTGATTGGTATAGCACTGAATAGATAGATTAGTTTAGGTAGTATTGCCATCTTTATAACATTCGCTCGGCCTATCCAAGAGCACTTGATGTTTTTCCAATTGTTTAGATCTGACTTTATTTGTGTGGAGAGTGTTTTGTAGTTTTGCTCATATAGATCCTGACTTTCCCTTGGCAGATATATTCCCAAATATTTTATACTATTGATAGTTATTTTGAATGGAATTTCTCTTTGTATCTCTTGCTGTTGCATTTTGTTGGTGATGTATAAAAATGCTGATGATTTATGTGGATTTATTTTGTATCCTGCAACTTTGCTAAAGTTGTAGATTAATTCTAACAGTTTTTTAGTTGATTATCTAGGGTTCTCTAAGTAGACCATCATATCATCTGCAAAGAGTGATAATTTGGTTTCCTCATGACCTACTCTAATTCCTTTAATCTCTTTTTCTTGTCTTATTGCCAAGGTCAGCAATTCTAATACAATATTGAACAGTAGTGGTGATAGTGGGCAACCTTGTTTCACCCCTGATCTTATTGGGAATGGTTCCAGTTTATCACCCTTACATATGATGCTAGCTGATGGTTTTAAATAGATACTACCGACTATTTTAAGGAATCTCTCAGAATTTTAGAAATTGTAGGAATCACATACTTTTGGAGAAAATTGAATAGAGACAAAATGGAATATACTTTTTTCTCAGTGGTACATGGAACCTACACAAAATTTAATTTTTTTCAATATGTTAGGGCAAATATTTCTCAAAACCAAATACAGAAAAGCAGAAATAGTAAATTCATCTTGTTCAGATCATGATGCCAAGACCAGGAGAAAATAAATCAAAATCTAATTGGAAATTAAATAATCTAATACTAAAGAATGAGTGAGAGAAACAAGAAATCATAGACACAATTGATCATTTCATCCAACAGAATGACAATAATGAGAAAATATATTGCAATTTATGGGATGCAGCTAAAGCATTTCTTAGGCAAAGTTTTGCATCTCTCAGTGCTTACTTGTATAAAATAGAAAAGAGAGGATCAATGAATTGAGCATGCAACCAGAAAAGCTAGGCAAAGAGCAAATTCAAAATCCCCAATTAAATACCAAATTTAAAATTCTGAAAATGAAAGGGGATATTAATAAAACTTAAAGAAAACTATTGAACTAATAAACAAAATTAAGAGTAGCTTTTATGAAAAAAACAACAACAACAAAATAGATAAACCTAGAAAAAGGAGTCCTACCAAATTCTTTCCATGAAACAAATATGGTACTGATACCTACATCAGATAGGGTCAAAACAGAGAAAGAAAATTATAGATCAATTTCCCTAATGAATACTGATACAAAAATCTTAAATAAACTATCACCAAAGAGATTACAGAATGTTGTCACCAGGATAACACACCATGACTGAGTAGGATTTTTACCGGGAATGCAAGATTGGTTCAGTATTAGGAATTAGGATTAGCATAATTGACTATATCAATAACCAGACTAACAAAAATTTTATGATTATCTCAATAGATTCTGAAAAAGCATTTGAAAAAAATCCAACACCCACTCCTATTAAAAATATGAGACAGTGTAGGAATAAATGGAGTTTTCCTTAAAATGATCAATAGCAACTATTCAAAAATATCAGAAAGCATCATATGCAATTGAGATAAACTAGAACCATTCCCAATAAGATCAGGATGAAACAAGTTTGTCTTCTATCACCATTGCTATTCAATATTGTATTAGAAATGTTAGCTTTAGGAATAAGAAAAAAAGAAATTGTAAATATTAGAGTAGATAATGAGGAAACCAAATTATCACTCTTTGCAGATGATATGATGGTATACTTAGAGAATCAACTTAAATGCTGCTAGAAACAATTCACAAGAATATATAAAATAAATCCACATGAATCATTAGCATTTTTATGTTACCAGCAAAGTCCAGCAGCTTGACATGCAAAAAGAAATTCCATTTTAAATAAATGTAGATAATGTAAAATATTTGGGAGTCTACCTGCCAAGACAAAGTGAGGAACTATATGAATCCAATTACAAAACACTTTCCACACAAAAAATCATATCCAATCAATTGGAAAATATCAAGTGCTTATGGGTAGGCTGAGCTAACATAATAAAAAGGACAATACTACCTAAATTAATCTACTTATTCAGTGTCATACCAATCACACTGCCAAGAAATTACTTTACAGAGCTAGAAAAAAATTAATTACAAAGCTCATCTAGAAGAACAAAAGATAAAGAATCTCAAGGAAATTAAAGAAAAATGCAAATGAAGGTGGACTAGCTATACCAGACCTAAAACTATATTATAAAGCAGCTGTTATCAAAACCATTTATATGGGCTAAGAAACAAAGTAGTTTATCAGTGAAATAGAACAGGTTCACAAGACACAATACTCAATGGCAATCTAGTGTTTGATAAATCCAAAGACTCTAGCTTCTGAGATAAGAACCCAGTATTTGACAAAAATTGTTGGGGAAATTGGAAATTAGTATGGCAGAAACTAGTCATTGATCCACACCTAACATCCTATACCAGAATAAGGTTGAAATGGGTTCATGATTTAGACATAAAGAGTGACACTATAAGCAAATTAGAACAAAGGATAGTCTACTTCTCAGATCTGTGGAGAAGGAAGGAATTTGTGGCCAAAGAAGAACTAGAGTACATTATGGAATCCAAAATGGATAATTTTGAGTATATTAAGTCAAAAAGGTTTTGTACAACAAAACCAATGCAGACAAGATGAGAAGGGAAACAATAAACTGGGGACATTTTTTTTATATCTAAGGATTCTGATAAAGGCCTCATTTCTAAAATATGTAGAGAACTGTTTCAAATTTATTAAAATTCAAGCCATTCTCCATCTGCTAAATGGTCAAAGGATATGACAATTTTCAAGTGAAGAAATTAAAACTTTCTAGTCATATGAAAAAATGCTCTAAATCACTATTGGTCAGAGAAATAAATGGAAATTAAAATAACTGAGTTACCACTACATGCCTCTCAGATTGGCTATGAAGACAGGAACAGATAATGATGAATGTTGGAGAGGATGTGGGAAAATTGGGACATTAGTACATTGTTGGTAGAGTTGTGAAGTGATCCAATTGTTCTGGATAACAATTTGGAACTATACCCAAAGGGCTATCAAACTGTTAACACCCTTGGCTTCAGCAGTGTCTCAGGCCTGTATCCCAAAGGAATCATAAAAAAGGGAAAAGTACCCACATGTGCAAAATTGTTTGTAGCAACCCTTTTTGTAGTGGCAAGGAACTGGAAATTGAGTGGATGCCTATCAGTTGGGGAATGGCTGAATAAATTATGATATATGAATGTTATGGAATATTATTGTATTATGAACAATGATTATTAGAATGATTTCAGAAAGACCTGGAGAGACTTACATGAAGAGGCTAAGTGAAATGACTAGAACCAGGAGAACGTTGTACATAGTAACAAACAATATTATACAAAGATGAGTTCTGACAGTTCTTTTCAAAAGTGAGGTGATTTATGTCAGTTCCAATGGTCTTCTGATGAAGAGAATCATCTGTACCCAGAGAGAGTACTGTGGGGACTGAGTATGGATCACAAGAAAGTATTTTCATTTTTTGTTGTTGTTTGCATTTTGTTTTCTTTCTCATTTTTTTTCCTTTTTGAGCTTATTTTTCTTGTACAGCATGGTAATATATATGGAAGAATTCCACATGTTTAACTTTTATTGGATTATTTGCCAAATAGGGGAGGCAATGGGGGGAAGGAAAGGAAAACTTTTTGGAACACAAGGTTTTGCAGGGGAGAATGTTGAAAATTATCTATGCATATGTTTGAAAATAAAAAAGCTTTAATAAAAAAGAAAAAAAGTAGGGAATGCAAAATTGTGAGATGTGGCATATACCATTTAAAAAATAAGATTTACATAAGTATTCGTACTCTACTCTCACTCTTTTCTTAATGCTTTGCAGTTTTGTTTATAAACTCGTTATTTAACAAAAACTATTCTGTACAAAATTGTTAATGATCACTTAATTACCAGATCTAGTGACCTTTTATTAATCTTCATCTGTCTGGACTTCTTTGTAGCCTTTCGCACTGCTGATTACTCTCTTTTTAAAACACTGTTTCTTCTCTGGGTTTTCATGATACTTCTCAATCCTGATTCTCCCTTGTTGCATCTTTATTAAGGTCATGCCTGCTGACAATTAGTGTCCTCCAAGACTTTATCTTGTTCCCTCTTCTCTTCTCTATACCTTTTCAGCTTATTAGAGATGGATGTATTCAATGTCTTAAACTCAATATCTCTAAAACTAAACTTTAATTTTACCTCCAAACCTGCCCTTATTCCAAACTTCTTTATCACTGTCAAGGTTATTACCAACTTCTTAGTCATTCAACTTCACATTTTAGGTGTCAGTTTGAAGTCATCATTCTTTCTTATTCCCCTTATCCAATCAGATTGCCAAGTCCTTTCATTTCTATCTTCTGAACACTGGGAAAACTAGGTGATACGGGGTACAGAGCATTTGCTAAGATTAAGAAACAACTGATGAAATCTGACCATATATACTGTTAGCCAGGACAAATCATTTAACTTCTGCCTCAGTTTCCTCACATAGAAAATGTGGAAGATAATAGCATCTACCTCCTAAGGAGGATCAAATGATATGAGTAAAGTGTTGAACAGAATGCCTGATACACAGTAAGCACTAAATAAGTATTAGATATCCTCATTACCATCACCACCACCACCATATGGTTTACATTTCCAAGTATAAAATATAAACAGTTTGTTATTTTTGAGTCCCTCGAAATTAGTCTTTGATGTTGGCTCTTATATATTAAATTTTCTATTGACTTCAGGTTTATTTGATACAAAATCCTGAAAAAATCCACTAATTCCCTCTTACTTCCTGGATCAAATACAAAACTTTCTCTTTGGCTTTTATAAAAAATATCTTTATTTATTGAAAACTTAAACACAAAATAAGAAAAAACAAAATAGAAAAATATAGAAAAGAGAAAATGAAGTCAAAACCTATGCTCAGAAGAACATAAAGGAGGATTTGAAATATGTAACAATAAATTTCTATTTCAAGAAACCATACATGATAATAGAAGACTTACTATATTCATATTTGTCCATCTTTGCTTCCTTGTAGGTTTTCTTTTGTTCTCTATTGTGTACTTTTTTACTTTATATTTTTTTTCTCTTTTTCTCTACCCACTTCTCACAAGCAGGCTACAGTTAAGCACAGATGTATTTATGTATACATAGATACACGCATATATGCCCATACACATATCTACATAACTACATACATATATTCATATGTATACACATATACATACACAAACATGTAAAACAATATTAAGTGACTGACATATAATGTAATTTCTCTCTTGATTGAATCTTAAGTTTGATTTTGTCTGAGATCAATGATTACTATCCCTACCTTTTTTTCTAATAAATTCTACTCCTGATCATTGTTCTTGTGTTTGTGTATATCTACTTTCCTATCCCTACTATCTCTTCTGCTTTAATTAAACCTGTTAACTTGTCTTGCTATTACTTAACCTCTCTGCTGCACCGACCATAGTTTCTTCATTTATCTTCTCCACCTCACTCCTTTCCTCCTCTTTATCCCAATGCCATTAATCTATACACAGTTCTATACTCCCACTTTATTCTATTTCTTCCTCCTCTTATTTTTTATGCATTTTGGAGGGTGTTATACCCTTCAGCATGTATATGCATGGTTCCCTCTTTAACTCATTCCCTATGTGAATAAGTTTTCAGAACTATCACCCCTCTTCCTCTGTATAATTCCTTTCTATTAGTTCTTGCTCCCACACCTCATTCATATAGCATAATTACTATTTTTATCTTTTCCTGAATGGTTTTGATTTTTAGAGTCACACCATATTCAGGTCTACTCCAAACTTTATTTTTGACTATTCAATTACTAATGACAAGTCTGGAGCAGGACCATGTCTCAGCAACACAGCTGGGTCCAAGCTTTCTTATCAGCAGAGATTCCTTTAGTATTCCTTGACTTAGACTTCCATTTCTCCACACAGTCCAGGAGGTGAAACTTCCTTTGGTTGGGACTGAGACAACCTCTGAACATAGTTAACCTGCTGTCTGAGTGGAGCTAGCCTGGAGGTGTTTATATTTCACATGGACCAAACCTCTGTTCTAGGATTTTTCTTCTAGTCTTCTCTTATTATTCCAGAAGGACCACTGTTCTTTCCCAACACTTATATGTTTTTCACCAGTCTATGTTTGTTCTCACAATTTTGTTTTGTTTGTGGGGAAATCTAGAGAATTTAAAATTGTCTGAACAACTTTACCACCTTCCCAGAATTCTCTCCTCTCTTTGTCTTTTAAAAACCCTCCATAGTCTAGCTCCTTCTTATATCTTACTTCCCTCCACATATTCTAAAATACAATGACATGTGTCCTTGTTCTTGGACAATACACTCCCATCTCCTAACTCTGAGTCTTTTCCTGATTTTTCCCTATGCTTGGAATTTTCTCCCTCCTCATCTCTGTTTCCTAGATTCCTTGGTTTCCTTCAAATCTAAAATCTACTTTTGGCAAAAAAAAAAAAGTCTTTTCCAGTCCTTCTTAATCTTAGTATCTTTCTTCTGAGAATATTCCCAGTTTATCCTCTATATGAAGGTATCTGATTTGTGCATAGCTGTTTGTATGCTGCCTTTCTCATTAGACTCTGAACTTCTTAAAGGCAGGGACATTTTTTTTGCTTTTTATATCCCTAACACTTAAAATTTTGCCCAATACTTGGTTGTCCCTTAATAAATGTTTTGTTGATTCACTAATTGGTTGATTATTACCTGGTTTGACTGGAGACTAGGAAGAGTAATGACTTCTGTTTCTCTTGTGGGTCTGTCAAAAATAAATGATGAGTTCTTTAATTTGTTGAGGGCAGATTTTTTTTAAACTTTTACAACTTGTAAAACATGGCTGACCATGTCTCCCATTGTGTTCAAAGGAAGCAATACATTCAGAATAATTTTTCCAGGGATGAGAAAAAAGGAAAGAATTAGATGCATGGTATCTATGCCCTATGAATCACTTCTGAAGAGATGTCAGCTAGTAACTTCCCAATGCTCATGCAAAATTTCTGCCACATGAGTTTATAGGAAGCTTTTCTTTGGTGGTATAGGTGACTAGAAGCTGTGTTAAGTTTTCCCCAGTAGGAAGTCACTTTCTTAGCCTAAACTGTCTGTCTCAGAACTCTTTTCAATCTAGTTGCAAATAAGAAAAGTTGGACTTTTGCAAAATCAGCAGGAGAGACTCCCACCTAAGGGTGAGGCAAATTGGAATTAAGATTGTGAAATAGATGCCTACAGCATCAAGTAGAAATATTTTTAAAAAGAAAACGTGAATAAGACAGATGTGAGAGTATAATAATGGCTAGAGAATGCTTCACTTGGCATGGGGCTCACTTGGCAAGAGCTAAAATCAGGTCATGGGGATTGGCAGTGGTATCTAATAAAGTCTAGGCACACAGTCAGCTCATCAACAGGGAGAAAACTAGAAAAGTCATAAGAAGTTAGAATACCACTTAGAGTTTCTAAAATGATTTTTCTCAAAATGCTATACTATTTATTATATGATTTCTTCATATAATACAACATTTAAGTGAAGTAAGGAGGAATAGGTATTGAATTATTTACTTTGAAGATGTAACAACTGAGGTACAGAATAGTTAAGTAAATTTTCCAGGTTCACATAGTGAATCAATGACTGTGCCAAGATGTTACCACAATTTCCCTGATTTACAATTCAGTGCTTTATTCCCTGAAGGTGGTATAAACTCCTTCATCTCATTATTCTTCTTCCCGGCCTTTTATTTCTTAATTTCTGGCTCTTCCTTCTCTTTATTCCTATATTTGGTTTGGCTACTTCCCAAACCTAAGCCCTTCTCCATTACCACCACTTCCCCATGTGTATTGTCTTCCCCAATACAATGTAAACTTCTTGGGGGCAGGGACTGTCTTGTTTTTATATTTGAATCTCCATTATTTAGCAGAATACTTCCATAATATGAGTACTTAATGCCTTTTCATTCATTCATTCATTTCCATCTGAAAGTTTTTTTTACTAGGATTCTAATCTCTTCTGTCTCTTTCATATATGTCTTCCTACATTTTCTCCAACACCCTTTCCTTTTTATCTTTATTGCCCACTCCCAATGTTTTGACTCATTCCTATTACTTTATCAAATGTCTTGCCATCTTCCTAGTTGCTTCCTCCATTAAATGATATCAAGTTGTCCATTTAAGCAAAAAAACTATTAAATGTTGGAGAGAGAAGTTATTTTTCTTTTTCTTTTTCCCAAGTGAAAGAAAAGTATTGTCCATCCCTAAAGCAGTCAGGAAGCACAATTGATAATTCTCATTTTGTGAGCTTTTAGCTCCTACTCTCCCATGCCTTTGTCAAAAAACAACTCAGGATTTCAACTTTCTTCCCTTACTTAGCAGAATCAGCCCAACTGTCTGTCTAATGCTGTAAAAGGCTTTTAAGCTCTGGTTCTTATCATGTCCTTACTTCTTGAACTCTATTCTGCTTAAGAATAAGGGAGAATAGGACAATTTTATAGATTTTTCTCCCCCCATCATACACACCATCTTAACAACTTTCATCTACATACTATCAAGGGATAAGGGAAAAAATAAGTTAAAAAAATTAAAAAATAAAAAATTAGTTAAAAAATTAAGTAAACAAAATTAGAAAACAAAATAAAATGTTCTCTGAATTAGGATGGATTTAAATCAATTTTTTTTCTGTTGCTGACAAAGGAAAAAAAACAAAGGAAAAAAAGCTACTCAGAAGTTTGAAAATATAGATATAAACAACCAGAAAGATCCTAAGCCATTTCCCCATTAATATATCTGAATGTTTTCAGTTTCTACACAGCAAGATGAATTTCAGACCATTTCCAAAATTAGGAGAAAGTGAAACTATTACTTTTTTGTAATGACAAGGAACCAAATCAATAGAAAATGTGCTCTTCAGTTCATTTCTTTGACTAAAATAAAATCACAGAAAGCAAGTCAACACATCTTGTGGAATGCATAACATTTTAGCTTAGTCATAATATAATTTGTACTTTTCTGGGCCACCTATCATGTATGTTTTCCTATACTTGAGTCATTATTTCATTATTTTAATATGTATATGATGTCATTGAGGTGGCTATGCCCTCCTTCAAAGCAGACTAAAATCCATCCATACATTTTCATTTTGAAAAAATGTTGACAATGTTTTCATTCTATATAGAAAATCTAACCAACTTGGTATATGTCATGCTCCAGGTTTTTATACATTTGATGGATATCAAGTAAACCTTATGCTATCTATTAACCCTCATCTTTGTGGTCATATGGCTCATTCCCTTTATAGGCCACACAGGTACAAAATTAGTATTAATGTAAAAATAAAATATTATTAATATAATAATATAAGCATTAATGTATTAATATAAAATAATATAGAATTTATTAATATAATAAAAGAAGCATAATATTAAAATATAATATTAATATGTAAAATAAAGAAAAACATACTTATAAGATGTTTTGAATAGAGAATTCACTTCAGGCTGTTAACAGATAAACTGCTGATAAAGTTTTTAATTCTGAAACTTGTATTGTCAAGGGATATCAGGAGTAGAATTTCTTCTTCTTGTATTACTTGTGGAAAGTATATAATTGGTATCCACGTAAAAATCAAGAAAAGACTGAAATTACCTTTATCAGTATTTTTAAATTAAAATTTTGGTATCCTTCAACCATTTAAGTTTATTTCAGAAGGCAAAATTATATGTTTAAATAGAGGTAGGTAAGTAGGTAGGTATGTGGATAAATGAATGGATATAGAAATCCTCAGATATACATACAAATATGTTTAAAAGCAATAGCTTTTATTAAAAGTCTACATAATTAATCAAATAATAAAATATTATTAAATATCTACTAAATGCCATACTGTAAATACAAAGATAAAAGTTAAATAGTCTCTGTTCTCAAAGAGATTGGATTTGAATGGGGAGTTGACCATCATGAATCATGATACATGGTCACATATGAATTCTGTATTTAATCATTTTTCCCATGGTACTTACTAACTTTTGGGGAAGAATTTCCTACTGTAAATCTTATTACTAGAATAAGTAATCAAATGTCTTTGCTTTAAAATAATTGTCTCTTCCCAATAACTTCTGAAATATAATATAGGCTTGAGACCTCTAGTTTTAATTGTTTTCGAAGAGTGTAGGGAATTTTCAGTAACTATCCTGTGGAAGATTAGACTTGCAAGTATGAATTGGAGGAATGCCTTTGATTAATAATTAAGTATTTTAATTTTGTGTTAATGATAGAACCCATAAGATATACGGTATATTAGAAAGACCATTGTATTTGTATTCATTGATTTAATTCCTGACTGACAATTATTAGCTTTGTGACCTTGGTCCTTATCTTTTCTGGATATGTTTTTGTCACTATCAAGATGGAAATAATATAAATGAGAAAAAAGTATGCAAAACACTTTGTAAGCTGTAATGTGTTATATTAGAAGCAAAATTTTTCTGCAACCACAAAATTTGGTTTTTGTTATCCTATATAGAGTACACGGTAGACTGAATCTAGGTAGTAAAGTATAAAGAAGATTAAAAACATTTACTCATCTTAATTTCCCTTATTCATTTGTTTGTTTTTCTTGAGGAACATTCACGGCCAGTTCAGGTAATCAAACAAGCAATCAATCATCCACCAAGTATTTATTAAGTAACTTCTTTATTCAAGGCATATGCTGCCAGTAGGGACACTATCAAAGAATGACAGTTGTTTTGTCCTAAAGGGATGTATATTATACTAGAATATTTATAGCCCTGCTCATTTTAGAAAACTGTATGTTGCCCTTGAAATAAATATTGTAGTGAAATATTTCCATAGTCATATCCATAAGAATGGACATATATGTGAAATATTCATAAATATGGGGAAATATTCATTCCAAATTCATATTTTGATGTTTCTTCTTCCTTCACAGTTCTGATCCACCCAGAACACTTCCTTCTCTAAACTGCTATTACATTTAGGGAAAAAATTCTAAAACAATTTTAGATGTCATGGACCCTTTTGAAAGTCTGGTAAAGTCCAATATTTCTTTTCCATAAAAATGTTTTTGTCTATATTCATAATTCAAAGAATTGCTAAATTTCAGTTAGAGATTAGTGAACATAAAGATGCAATAGTTGTTTTTTCCCATTCAAGTTCAACAACCCCCTGACATCTGCTATGTACAATAAAGCAAACTAAACTCTTATGAGAAATCTGTATAGTCAGGAAAATTATGCCTTTCTTTTCCTTAGCTCTTTCATGCCTCTGATAATCACAATATCCATGAGAGTATTTTCATAATTTGATTCATTGAAATTTTTTTATTTCATCAATGTTTATAAAATATTACCAAAATAATTATGGATATAAATGTGTGTGTATAAACTATATGTAATTTGTTATATAGCAGTATATATAACATATTATGATAAATACATATAAATATAATTCATATGTTATATATAATGACAGACCTCTTGAGGTTTTTTTGGATCTCATGTTATGAACTCCTGCCAGAACCCCTAATCTGTACCACATAGAACCCAGTCACACACTGGATCCACTCGAGAAGGAAATGACAAACACCTCTAGTAAGTTTTATGGGAAAACACCAAATGGGATCACTAGATATTGGACATGATTAAAAAAATAACAACAGCAAAGAATTTTACTCATCCTCAATTGCTATCAAAATCTGATTCTCACCACAGATAGTAAGCACTTCTCTTCTTTATTCTTATTTTTATTGGTGGGCGAAAACTCCAATGTAGTTACTGAAAGGGATAAGTCTTTAAAAAAAAAATGGAGACTTAAGTGCAACCTGAAAGCATTAGTGCTGCTCAGTCAGTTCTGAAAGGAGGGAAATGATGCCAAACCTAGGAGAGAACTCCAAAAACTACAAAAATAAAAGTGTTAGTGAAAGGCAAAAAAGAGAGTAGCAAGAAAAGGGCAAAAAGCAAAGACAGCAAGCTAGGGAATCCAGAATTACAAGATTTTTGTCTAAGTCTTCTTAAACTGGATCATAGGATTTTGGAACATGCACTGTGCTGTTTATGACAAGAAGATATCTTTCCTTTCCTTTTTTCCCTTCCTTTTAGCTTTTTAATAAAAGTCCGAATTTTAAAAGTACCCAATAAAGTGAGCATTTCCATATACAGAACAGAAGATTGTATATAACACTGTACTTTTTTCTTTTTAATCATATTATACATTCAATATGTAATTCAAAGTTGTGCTATTTTTCTACAATTCATTTTGATTTCTTTTCATTTTAAGGTCATTGGAGTGTCCTAACTCCACCATTCCTTTCCTCAATAACATTAGTCATCAAACCCCAATTGGGAAAAGAGAGACAACATCCCTGCAAGATTCTTCATCATCAGGCAAATGATATAATTTTTTCTTCATCCCATTCATATTTCTAATCACAAAATCCACAGAATATTTTCATTATTTTATTCAGTTACTGGCACTAAAAAAACTTTCAATTTAGTAACTAAAGAGTTTAGTCAAAAGTGGTAAGCAATATAAATCATGATTGATATAGGAGTTATTTAAATTAGATATTTGAAAAAGTAACAAAATATTAAAGGTCAATTGTTTCTCTTTTTTCTTCTAAATTTAGGAGTGAAGTGAAGCATGGGAAAATAAAATGACCTGCCCAAAGTATAATAGGACTATTAGAAAATAGAATATAAATAAATGTCTTTATTTGCCTTTATTTTTTAAAGCATATAATTTATTTAGTTTAACTATCTTTTCTTTTCAAATTTTGAATTCCAATTCTCTCCTTCCTCCCTTCCAAGGAATTTGTGGGTAGGTGTGGGTGTATAAAATCAGGGAAAGTATATTTCTATATTAGTCATTTTTAAAAAGAAAAATTGAGGCAGCTAGGTGGCACAGTGAATAGAGCACCAGCCCTGAAGTCAGGAGGACTGGAGTTCAAATCTGGTCTCAGACACTTAACATTCCCTAGCTGTGTGACCCTGGGCAAATAACTTGACCTCAATTCTTCAGCAAAAAGTAATAAGTATTTTTATTAAAATTTATTAAATTACATTAAATTTTATTTTATTTAAATGTGAATAGGTATTTTTCCTTTTTATTTGATCTCTTTGGGATACAGACCTAGCAATGATATTGCAAGGTCAAAGGATATGCACCATTTCATAGCCCTTTGGGCATAATTAGAAATTATTTTCCAGGATTTTGGACCAATTTACTAATCCACAGACAATTCATTAGTGTGCTTATTTCCTTATTCCAGATTATGACATTTTTGAGGTGTGAGGTAGTACCTGAGAGTTGTTTAAATTTGTACTTCTTTAATCAATACTGATTTAGAACATTTTTTTTTTCATTTGGCTAGAGATAGCTCTGATTTCTTCTGAAAACTGTTTAACTATTTATCAATGGGGGAACAGCTTTTATTGGTCTAAAGTTGTCTCTGTTCTAGCATCAGTATATATTTGACAAATGAGGCCTTTGAACTTACTATGATTTTTTAATATTATTTCATTGTCTAAGATACCTTGTAACAAATTGAAATTTCCTGATTATCTCTCTGAACTTGGTCTATTTGTGCTTTTGCTTTATCTGACATCATGATTGCTATCCTTGCTGTTTCTTAAACTTCATCTAAAGCATATTAGATTTGGCTCAAGCCATTTATTTTAACTTTGCATTTGTTTTTATGTCTATTGTAACATATTGGATTCTGATTTCTAATTAATTCTGCTATGTGTTTCCATTTTATGAGTGAACTCATTCCATTTGTGTTTACAATTATGATTACTGTTTATTTACCTCCATCCCATTATCTTCTGTTTCTCTGTCTGTGTCTGTGTCTCTGGGTCTCTGGATATGGGTCTGGGTCTATGTCTTTATCTGTCTCTTTCTGTCTCTCTGTCTGTCTGACTCTGTCTCTTTCTGTCTCTGTCTCTGTCTCTCTCTGTCTCTTTGTCTCTCTCTGTCTCTGTCTCTCCTGCCCCTCCTCAAAAGTCTATTTTGTTTCTAACTACTGCTCTCTCTTCCCCTTCTGCTTTTTCTTACTCTCTTTCTCTCCTGTTTCTAGTGGGCAAATTACATTTATAAACACAATTAAGTGTGTGTGTATTTTTTTCTTTAAATTTATTGAAATTAATGAGAATCAAGCATTACTTACCACTTTCCCTCACTCAATTGTCTCCTCCAATATAAAACTTCTTCCTTGTATCCCTTCTTTTAACTGAGAAAATTCTCTCTACTCTACCTTTGCCTTTCCTCTTCCTAGCTTATCCCTTTTTTCTATATCTCCCAACATTTTGGACATCATTCCACCTGAGTTAATCTGTGTGATTTATTTTAAGTCTTATATCAGTTATTTAGCTAATATATTAACTATTCAGCTTGTCAATACAATTCTACTCAACAAACATAGATTAATAATCCCTTTTAAGTACCAGGTCCTAAGCTACATTGGTAAAATTTAAAGAATTCCTTCCCTAAAAGAAATTGTTGAAGAAAAACACTATGTCCTCAGATAAGTATGTATATATGCATATGTGTAAGTATGTGTATATTCATATATATTTAAAATAAATGTTAAATAATGGGTACATTTTTTCTATTCCAAGGTATATATATGTATATATGTATGTATATGTATATATATATATCCCATTGCTTCACATCTTACTACATCTCATTGCATTATATACACATATATACATATGATACATATGATATGTCATATTATATTATATTGCATTATGTTGTTATGCTATATTATGTTACATTATGTTATCATGTTGCTTTGCATTATGTTTTACATTATGCTATGTTATATTGCCTCACATAGCAGTGTCACTATTGGATAAAGAACCAACACATGTGCAAAAGTGTTTGTAGCAGCCCTTTGTAGTAGCAAAGAACTGGAAAATCAGTAGATGTCCATGAGTTGGAGAATGAATAAGTTATGGTACATGAATGTAATGAAATATTATTGTTCTATAAGAATTGATGACCAGGCTGATTTCAGAAAAGCCTAGAAAGACTTACATGAACTGATGCTGAGTGAAGTGAGCAGAACCAAGAGAACATTGTGCACAGTAATAACAAAATTATATGATATCAACTGTTATGTATTGGGCTCTTTTCAACAATGCAGTGATCAAGGCAATTACAATAGACTTGGGATGGAAAATGACATTTGGATCTAGAGAAAGAACTATAGAGACTGTGTGTGGGTCAAACCATAATATTTTCTCTTTCTTGTTCTTCATTTTTTTCTTTTTCATGGTTATTTAACTTTTGGTCTGAGTTTTCTTTTTTTATTTTCTTTTTTTTTTTTGCTGAGGCAATTGGGGTTAAGTGACTTGCCCAGGGTCACACAGCTGTTATGTGTCTGAGACCAGATTTGAACTCAGGTCCTCCTGACTTCAGGGCTGGTGCTCTATCCACTGCGCCACCTAGCTGCCCCTGGTCTGAGTTTTCTTGAAAAACATGTTAAATATGGAAATTTTTAAAAGAATTGAACATATTTAACTTATCTCAGATTTCTTGCTATCTTGGGAAGGAGGAGTGTAAGGAAGAAAGAAAATTTGGAACACGAAGTCTTCCAAAAATGAATGTTGAAAACTATATGTGTATTGGGGAAAATAAAATAATACTGATTTTTTAAAAAATTGTACAGACTACAAACTCATAGAGTTCTCTGCACTTAAATCCTAAATTTATGAGAAGAAAATTAAAATTATTTCATTTCCCATATGCAAAATGGTAAAAATACAGGTATTTTAAAGTTTCAGAAATAAGTAACAAAATATAAAAATTCTTTATGTACATAAACAGTTTAATATTTCAGGGCAAATCCTTATTTGTGGTAATGGCTATTCAGTTGATTTTTTATATCATTATTAAGGTAAGTTATAATCCATCAAATGAAATTTGTCACCCTCCAAAGTTGTATCATGTTTCCAATTCAGCAAAAAAAAAAAATGTCCTTGTTCAAAATATCATGGATCAATTTGCAGATGATCTAATTGGAAACACAGATGTGGAAAATCTGATCTTAGGCCAGATCCGAAATTTTTCTATATTTTCTTTACTTTCCCAAGTTTCCTTGTTTACTTTGGATAATTTACTTCCTTTTTCTGAATATTATGATGAGCTGTTACTCAGAGATAACTATTTGAACTAATACTTGATTACCTAGTAACAAATTACACTTAAGTCTTTGAATTTCCATTAGGTACCACTCTGGGTAAGGATTTACAACAGTAGAAAAACTTGAATTAAATTAAGCCAAATAATCATGGCAAAAATTCTTTTATAAACCAAATGTATATAATATATTATCAATACTACCATCATGATCAGTAGCACTATTATTAAGCCAAAATTTCTCCCAGATGATGATTTCCAAATTTATAGAACACATTGATCTCCTTCAAGAAGCATACTACAATATAGAACCTAGAAGTAATACCTTAAATGATTCCTAAGGTTACTCAAACTCCATTTGGACTTTATGCTAGGCTGAGACAAGCATTAGAAGCTCATTAATAGTGAAAACTTTATTGAGCTAAGTACATGTTATGTATCATATAGAAGCAAGAATTAAAAACACCTTTGTTCTCATATGCTAGTTAACAGTATTTAAGTGTTTACTATATTCAAGGCACTGTTTGAGAATCTGTAAGAGATACACTGACAATCAAAGGCACAGTCTGTGATATCAAAGTTGCTATTTCTGGTTGGGGAGACAACCCATTAATATATGAAATAGTGAGAAAAATGCAAAACATGTGCAAAATTAAATGCTTAGTTGCAGAAGTATAATTAGGATTTCTGGCATCTAGAGGCAAAATTCATGTAAGTGGAAAAGATAGAAATGAGAGGGAGCTTCATCATTTGGGAATTCCTTATATCAAAGAAATCACAAGTCCCATCTTTATGCTTGTCCAGGAAAAAAAAAGCTAGGTTACAAAAAGTTTTAAAGATGTGAGCATTGTGAGAGAAAATGGCATGGAAGTGTTTTCACAGTAGAAAATTCCAAAAGATACAGTGGAAAAGGAGAGTAAAGGAAATTAACAACAATGGAGACCTAAATATGAGTGGAACAGGAGAAGGGAAGGGAATAAACATTTATATAGCACCTACAATATGCCAGAACTGTGTTAAATATTTCACAAATATTATCTCCTGCCAGCTGCCATTGCTTTCTTCATTGCTGAGTCATCCAGTGATTTCACCAAAGCACTGAAGCTCAGCTAGAGTTTGAAAACAATATGTCCACGGCAATATGGGAAGGTATAAATTAGATAGACAAGGGACCTTGGGGTTAGCAAGTGAAGGCTAGGTGAAGGAATAGGGAGGTTGAATAGCTAGTTAGAGGACAAAAGAAACAATCCTTATGTATTTGTAAAATTTTGGCCTTCTCAATCACCCTATTCTACTTTTATTGTTAAATCATATCAAGGAAACAAAGAATAAATGAGTATTTGAGTTAAATGCTAGAACACTTAGGTTTTAAGTTCAGTCTTATTTAAATTTTTCTTTTTTTCTTTTTTTATTAAAGCTTTTTATTTGCAAAACTTATGTGTGGGTAATTTTTCAACATTGACCCTTGAAAAGTTTTCTATTCCAAATTTTTCTCTCCTTTCCCCCACTCCCTCCTCTAGATGGCAGATAGTCTAATACATGTTAATTATGTTAAAATATATGATAAATCAAATATATGTATACATATCTATACAGTTATCTTGCTGTACAAGAAAAATCGGATCTAAAAGAAAAAGAAAACCTGAGAAGGAAAACATAATGCAAGCAAACATCTATAGAGAATGTGAAAATGCTATGTTGTGGTCCACACTCAGATCACACAGGCCTTTCCCTGGATGTATATGGTTTCTTCATCAATGAACAACTGGAACTGGTTTGAAATATCTCATTGTTGAAGAGAGCCATGCCCATCAGAATTGATCATCATATAGTCTTGTTGCCGTGTGCAGTGATCTCCTGGTTCTGCTGATTTCGCTCAGCATCAGTTCATGCAAGTCTCTCCAGGCCTCTCTGAAATCATCTTGTTGGTCATTTCTTACAGAACAATAATATTCCATGACATTCATATACCATAATTTATTCAGCCATTCTCCAATTGATGGGCATACACTCAGTTTTCAGGTTCTAGCCACTAAAAAAGGGCTGCCACAAACATTTTTTTACACATGTGGGTCCCATTCCCTACTTTAATATCTCTTTGGGATATAGACCCAGTAGAAACACTGCTGGGTCAAAGGGTATGCACGATTTGATATTAAGTTCAGTCTTGAAGAAGGCAATGAATATGGGAAGGCAAAGGCAAAGAATTCTGCAGTTTGGGTTAATTAGAAGCACCGTGAAGCAATTTATCATGTTGTATAGGGGATATAGCAAACATATTGATGCAACTGGAATTATAAGGTGCTGATTTGAGGAGTTATTCAAGCTTATATTGAAAAGGGATGTTAAGAATGGCAGAGGAATGGTGGAGAGTTTTAGTTTTAAAAAAAAATAGAAAGACATGTAAAAGAATAAGACAAGAACCTAACACAGAGAATAATGCTTTGTACATCTAAGGATAAATTGAAATAAAAAAGAAGCCAAGCGATTGGCTTAAGATTCCAAAATTGGGAGTAGAACCAAGAAATGATTATTTCAAATATACTTGTCTGTTGCCCAATGAGTAAGAATCTCTTTCTCCTTCCTTCTTTCTTTCCTTCCTCTCCATATGTTTCTCTATATTTTTCTCATCTCTATATCTCTGTCCCTCTCTCAAAAGTTTATAAATAGGGTTTATATATGTGAAATGGACATTTAAACTAGGATTTACCTGAAAATTATTAATAACAATATTCTTCTATTTAACTGAAGCATAATACATGTGTATCTATACATTTTAAATATATGGACATATATAACATATTTGCCTATATGTATATACATATTATATATATACATATATATATTTATCCATATAGCCATTAACTAATAGATATTTACCAATATGTGTCTCATGGGCATGTAATTCAACTATGAAGGCATGCTGAATATATAGGGATAGTAAAAAGTCTTATTACATAGGCACTTTTCTACTGCATAAAATAGGTATCAGAATTTTGTGGTATGAAATCTAAAGGCATAAATTCATTGTAAACTAGAAGAATTTCATGGAATAGAATTTCAGTGTGACTTTCAAGGCATTCCAACAGTTTGGGTTCACAGTAGAGAAAAATAAGATAAAAGTAAAGAGACTGGAAAGGTAAGGTATACTGAAGTGTAGAGTACAGGGAAATGAGTAATATGAGACAAGGTTGGGTGATTGATGCCAAATCATTGCGAATATTGAATGAATGCCATGCAAAGAAGTTTGAACTTAGTAAGTACAAAACTAGTAGATGTAGTTGTAACTGTTTAGAGTTCAGTTAGTTGGCTAATACTTATTACTGTTCTCTTTCCTTCCTTTTCCTACAGTGATTTAATTATCCATATATATATATATATATATATATATATATATATATATATTTCTAATAATTATTAGCCAAGATTGTGTGATGATCAACTGTGATGGATTTGCCTCTTCTCAGCAGTACAATGATTCAAGACAATTCCAAAAGATAGAAAGAGGCATCTACAACTGGAGAGAGAACTATGAAGACAGAATGAGGATTTTTCACTTTTTGTTGTTTGCTTATTTTTTTTCCTTTCTCGTGTTTTTTTCCCTTTTGATCAGATTTTGTGTGTGTGTGTGTGTAGCATGATGAATGTGGAAATATGTCTAGAAGAATTGCACATGCTTAAGTATATCAAATTGTTTACTATCTTGGGGAGAATGGATGGGAGAAGAGAGGGAGAAAATTTTTAACACAAGATTTTGCAAAGGGGAATGTTGAGAATTATATTTGCACATAATTTGAAAAATAAAATACTGTTTTAAAAAAGTGGGAATGCAGCTTGATGCACTGGGAAAGATCATTGGACAGAAAGCCAAACTATATATAGGTTTGATTCTCAGTACTGCTGTTTACTATTTGGTCACAGTATTAAAGTCTAAGCCTCAGTTTCCTCATCTGTAAAATGAAGAGATTGGAATAGATGTTCTCTATAGTTTATCCAGCTGTGTTTGTTACTTAAGGGAGGAAATTAACTAGATTATATTTAATTTAGATAAGCAAAATTCTTTTTGGGACAATCTTCCCTGTGCCCTAAGAGCAGAACTCAACCATTAAAAATGAGCAAAAAACCTAAAAGACCATAATAACTGACCATAAATAGCTATTATGGAGCCAGAGAAGAACAGAATTCAAACTCGGAGGACACTAAGGCAAAATGTCTCCAGATAAAGCCTCAAAGGGTGATATGAGTTGCTCTCCAACTCAAAATGCTTTCTTAAAAGAATCCAAAAAGGACCATCATAAAAAGATAAAAAGTTCATTAAAAGAACATCATAAAAAATATGGGGAAAATAAATATAAGCTTTGCAGGAGAGTTTGGGAAAGGAAACAGAAATTATTTGAAGAAAATTCCTTAAAAATAGATCTGGCAAAATAAGAAAAAAATATAATTCCTTAAAAATAAATTTGACTAAATGAAAAACAAACAGATCTTTGAAAAACAATTGGTGAAATGGAAAAAAAAAACATTCAATGAACAAAACAACTCATTTAAAAATTCAATTGGCCAGATACAAAAGGAGTTTAAAAAACTAACTGAAGAAAACAATTCATTAAAAATTAAAGTTGAACAAATGAAAGTGAATGACCCAATGAGTCATCAAGAATCAGTCAGATAAAACAATTAAAAAATAAAAATATAAGAAAATGTAAAATACTTTATCAAAAAACAACTGACCTGGAAAATAGATCCGGGAGAGACACCTAAGAATTATTGGACTACCTGAAAACCACATGAAAAAAAAGAGACTAGAGAACATTGTTCAAGAAACCATCAAGGAAAATCACCCTGATGTCCTAGAACCAGAAGGTAAAAGCGCCATTGAAAGAATCTACCAATCACCTCCTGAAAAAGACCCTAAAATGAAAACTCTATGAAATATCATTGCTAAATTTCAAAATTATCATTTCAAGCAGAAAATTCAACAAGCAGCAAGAAAGAAACAATTTAAATATCAAGGAGGCACAATCAGGATTACCTAGGACCTAACAGCTTCCACTTTAAAGAACTGAAGGACCAGGTATATTATATTCTGAGAAGCAAAGAAGCTTGGACTGCAGTCAAGAATCAACTATTTAGTATTTATCTTTCAGGAGAAATTTAGTATTGTCTTTCAGGAGAAAAGATGACCATTCAAAGAAATAGGGGAACTCCATTTATTTTTGATGAAAAGACCAGAGTTGACCAGAAAATGTGATTTTCAAATACATAACTCAAGAGAAGCATAAAAAAGTAAAAAGAGAAGAAAAAAATAACTTTCTTTTAAAAGTAAAAAAGTTTACATCCCTATATGGGAAAGTGTTATGTTTAACTCTTGAAAACTGTATCTTTGTTTGGGATATACTTAGAGGGCATAGGTAAAATTTGACTTTATTGTGATAATACAAAAAAGAAACGAGCTAGAAAAGGGATTGTAGTGCAACAAGATGGAAGGGGAGGTAAAATGGAGTAAATTGCATTACATAAAGAGGTAAAGATACCTATTATAATTGAGGAAAAGAAGGGAGGGGGATTTGTGTGAACCATAATCTCATCAGATTTGGCTGAAAGAGAGAATATCAAACATATTTAGTTTGATAGAGAAACTTGTCTTACCCTATGGAGAAGTAGGAGAGGAAAGGGGAAAGAAAAGGGAGAGGCTAATAAAATGGAGAACAGAAGTAGAAGGGGAAAGGTTAAGAAAGGGGGAGGGGCTGTAAAAAGGGAGAGCTATTTGAGGGAGGTGGTGGTCAGAAGCAAAACACTGGGGAGGGAAGAAAGGGGGAAAGGAAAGAGAAAGGTACAACTTGGGGAAAATAAGGTGGCCAAAAATAGTTAGCTATTTTAACTGCAATATTAAATTACATTTAATGTAATTTAATGTGAATTAATAAATTTGAATGGGACAAATTCTTCCATTAAATGGAAGCAGATAGCAGATTGGATTAAAAGCCAGAATCTTATAATATGTTGTTTACAAAAAATACACTTAAAGCAGAGTGATACATGTAGAGTAAAGATAAAAGGCTGGAGCAGAATGTATTATGCTTCACCTGAAGTTAAAAAAAAATGAGGGATAGCAATCCTGATCTTAGATCAAGCAAAAGCAAAAACTAGATCTAATAAAAAAGATAAGAAAGTAAACTACATTTTGCTAAATAGTACCATAGGTATTGAAGCAATTTCAATACTAAACATATGCATCAGAGGAGAATTCCTAGAGAAGTTAACAAAGCTACAAGAAGATATAGATATAAAACTACACTAGTGGGGGAAATCAATCTTGCTCTCTTAGAAGTAGATAAAAGAACCACAACAAATCATCAACACAATTGATAATTTCATCCAAAAGGATGATGAAAATGAAACAACATATCAAAATTTATGGGATGTACATATGTAATGGAGTCAAACTAGAACCATTCCCAATAAGATCAGGAGTGAAACAAGGCTGCCCACTGTCACCATTATTATTTAATATTGTCTTAGAAATGTTAGCTTTGGCAGTAAGAGAAGAAAAAGATTAAAGGAATTAGAGTAGGTAATGAGGAAACCAAATTATCACTCTTTGCAGATGACATGATGATATACGTAGAGAACCCTAAAGATTCAACTAAAAAACTACTAGAAACAATTCACAACTTTAGCAAAGTTGCAGGATACAAAATAAATCCACATAAATCATCAGCATTTTTATATATTACCAATAAAGTTCAGCAGCAAGAGATACAAAAAGAAATTCCATTCAAAATAACTATTGATAGTATAAAATATTTGGGAATTTATCTGCCAAGGGATAGTCAGGAACTATATGAACTAAACTACAAAACACTTTCCACACAAATAAAATCAGACCTAGTCAATTGGAAAAACTTAAAATGCTCATGGGTAGGCCAAGCGAATATAATAAAAATGACAATATTGCCCAAACTAATTTACTTATTTAGTGCCACACCAATCAAACTCCCAAGAGATTATCTTACAGATCTAGAAAAAATAGTAGCAAAGTTCATTTGGAAAAACAAAAGATCAAGAATTTCAAGGGGATTAATGAAAAAAAAAAGGCTGACGATGGTGGACTTGCTGTACCAGACTTAAAACTCTATTACAAAGCAGCGGTCATCAAAACCATTTGGTACTGGCTAAGAAATAGAGTAGTCAATCAGTGGAATAGGATAGAATCACAAGACAAACTAGGCAATAACTATAGCAATTTAGTCTTTTATAAACCCAAACACCCGAGGTTTGGGGATAAGTATTCACTATTTGACAAAAACTGCTGGGAAAACTGGAAACTAGTGTGGAAGAAATCAGGGCTTGACCCACATCTAACACCACATACCAAGATAAGATCTAAATGGGTTCATGATCTGGATATAAAGAGTGATACTATAAGTAAATTAGAGGAATGTAATATAGTTTACCTCTCAGACCTATGGAGATGGAATAAATTTATGTCCAAAGAAGAACTGGAACTCTTAATTGAAAACCAGATAGATAACTTTGACTATATTAAGTTAAAAAGTTTTTGTACAAACAAAATCAATGCAGTCAAGATTAGGAGGGAAGCAATAAATTGGGAAATCATCTTTACATCTAAGGGTTCTGATAAAGGTCTCATCTCTAAAATATATAGAGAATTGTCTCATATTTATAAAAATTCAAGCCATTCTCCAATCAATAAATGGTCAAAGGATATGAACAGACAATTTTCAGAGGATGAAATTAAAACTATTTATAGTCATATGAAAAGGTGCTCCAAATCACTGTTGATCAGAGAAATGCAAATCAAGACAACCCTGAGGTACCACTACACACCTGTCAGATTGGCTAAAATGACAGGAAAAGTTAATGATGAATGTTGGAGGGGATGTGGGAGGGCTGGGACACTGATGCATTGTTGGTGGAGCTGTGAACGGATACAGCCATTCTGGAGAACAATTTGGAGCCATGCTCAAAAAGTAATCAAACTGTGCATACCCTTTGACCCAGCAGCATTTCTATTGGGCTTATATCCCAAAGAAATTATAAAGGAAGGAAAAGGCCCCACATGTGCGAGAATGTTTGTGGCAGCCCTTTTTGTAGTGGCTAGAAACTGGAAATTGAATAGATGCCCTTCAATTGGAGAATGGCTGAATAAATTATGGTATATGAATATTATGGAATATTATTGTTCTGTAAGAAATGACCAGCAAGATGATTTCAGAGAGGCCTGGAGAGACTTACATGAACTGATGCTGAGTGAAATGAGCAGAACCAGGAGATCATTATACACGGCAACAACAGTACTATATGACAATCAATTCTGATGGACATGGCTCTCTTCAACAATGAAATGTTTCAAACTACCTCCAATTGTTCACTGAAGAAAGCCATATATACCCAGCGAGAGGGATGTGAAATGTCGACCACAACATAACATTCTCATACTCCTTGATTGATGTTTGCTTACATTGTGTTTCCTTTATCTGATATATTTTTTGTGTAGATAGGATTTTTCTTGCACAACAATGATAAGTTTGGAAATATGTATACATATATTCGATTTGCCAATATTTTAACATAATTAACATGTAGTGGATATCCTGCCATCTAGGGGAGGGGTGGGTAGCTGGGGGGAGAATTTGTAACAGAAAGGTATGTAAGGGTTATTGTTGAAGAATTACCCACACATATGTTATGCAAATAAAATAAAAAAATGTTTTAAAAAATTTTTAAAAAATTTATGGGATGTAGCCAAAGCAGTCCTTAGGGGAAATGTTATATATCTAGATGCTTACTTGAATAAAATCAAGAAAGAGAATATTAATGAATTGGACATGCAAATAAAAAAGAAGAAATTAAAAATCTAAACTAAATAACAAATTTGAAATTCTGAAAATAAAAGGAGAGATTAATAAAAGAAAGTAAGAAAACTTGTGAATTAATAAACAAAACTAAGAGTTGGTTTTATGAAAAAACCAACAAAACAGGTAAACATTTAGTTAATTTAATTAGAAAAAGCAAAGAAGAAAATCAAATAGCTAGCATCAAAAATAAAAAGGGTGAACTTTCCACTAATGAAGAGGAAATTAGAGCAATAATTAGGAGCCATTTTCCCCAACTGCCAATACATCAGATAATCTAAGTGAAATGGAAGAAAAATTTAGATTGCCCAAATTAACAGAGGAGCAGATAAATTACTAAATAATCCCATTTTAGAAAAAAAAAATTGAACAAACTATTAATAAACTCTCTAATAAAAAATCACCACAGTCAGATGGATTTACAAGTAAATCCTACCATACATTCAAATAACACTTAATTCTAATATTATGCCAACTAATTGGAAAAATAGGGAAAGAAGGAGACTTACAAAATTCCTTTTATGACACAGATATGGAACTGATATCTAAACAAAGTAGGGTCAAAAGAGAGAAAAAATTGTAGACTGATTTTGCTGATGAATATTGATGCAAAAATCTTGAATAAAATAACAGCAAAAAGATCATGGAATGTCATCACCAGGATAATACACCATGACTGAGTAGGATTCTTACCAAGAATGCAAGATTGGTTCAATATTAGAAAAAGTATAGACTATATCAATAGCCAAACTAACAAAAATCATATGATTATCTCAATAGATAGAGACACAAAATCCAACATATATTCCTATTCAAAATACTTGGAACATAAATGGAATTTTCCTTAAAATGATCAGAAGCATCTATTTAAAACCATCAAAAGGCATTATATGCAATTGAGATAAACTAGAACCATTTCCAATAAGATCAGGCATGAAACAAGGTTGCCCAATATCACCATTACTATTCAATATTGTATTATAAATGTTAGCTTTAGCAAGAAGAAAAGAAAAAGAAATTAAAGGAATCAGAGTATGTAATGAGGAAACCAAATTATTACTATTTGCAGATGGTATGGTGGTATGCTTATAGAATTCTGGAGAAACAACTAAAAAACTACTAGAAAGAATTACCAACTTTAGCAAAGTTGCAGAATACAAAATAAATCTACATGAATCATCAACATTCTATATTTTACCAACAAAGTCCAGCAGCAAGAGATATAAAGAGAAATTCCATTTAAAATTAATGTAGATAATATAAAAAATTTGGGGATCTATCGGCCAAGACAAAGTCAGGAAATAAATGAACATAATTACAAAAAACTTTCCATACAAATGAAGTCAGATTTAAATAATTGTAAGAATATCAAGTGCTCATGGGTAGATGAACTAATTTAATAAAAACGGCAATTATCTCTAAATTAATCTAGTTATTCAGTGCCATATTTGTCAAACTCCTAAGAAATTACTTTATAAAGCTAGAAAAAATAAAACAAAGTTCATCTGGAAGAACAAAAGATCAAAAATTTCAAAATGATTAATTAAAAATGCAAATGAAGGTGACCTGGCTGTATCAGACCTAAAACTATTATAAAGCAGTAATCATCAAACCCATTTGGTACTGGCTAAAAAACAGAGTACTTGATCATTGTATTAGAGTAGGTTCACAAGACACAACAATCAATGACTATAGTAGCCTAGTGTTTGATAAACACAAAGACTCCAGCTTCTGGAATAAGAACTCACTATTTGATGAAAATTGCTGGGAAAATTCAAAATTAGTATGGCACAAACTAGGTACTGACCAACATCTAGCATCTTACACCAACATAAGGTTGAGGTTGAAATCAGTTCATGATTTAGACATAGAGTGATGCTATAAGCAAATTAGAAGAACAAAGGATAATCTATTTTTCAGATCTGTGAAAAGGAAGGAATTTATGGCCAAAAAAAGAATTAGAGTGTATTATGAAATGTAAAATGAATAATTTTGATCATATTAAGTTAAAATATTTGTACAAACAAAATCAATGCAGATAAAATTAGAAGGAAAGCAGAAAACTGGGAGGAAATTTACATCCAAGGGTTCTGATAAAAGCCTCATTTCTAAAATATTTAGAGAACTGTTTCAAATTTATTAGAATACAAGCCATTCTCCAATTGATAAATGGTCAAATGATATTAATAGACAAATTTCAGATGAAGAAATTAAAACCGTTTCTAGTCACATGAAAACATGCTCTAAATCACTTTTGATCAGAGAAATGCAAATTAAGACAACTCTGAGGTACCACTATATATCTCTCAGATTGACTAAGATGACAGGAAAAGATGATACATATTGGAGGGGATATAGGAAAACTGGAACAATATTATATTGTTGGTGGAATTGTGAACTGATCCAACCACTCTGGAGGGCAATTTGGAACTGTGCCCAGCGGGCTACCAAACTGTATTCACCCTTTGACCCAGCAGTTTTTCTACTGGGTCTGTATTCTCAAGAGATCACAAAAAAAGAAAAGGATTCACATGTACAAAAAATGTTTGTGACAACCCTTTTTGCAGTATCATGGAACTGAAAACCGAGTGGATGGCCAGTAGTTGGAGAATGGTTGATATGAATGTTGTGGAAATGATCAGCAGGATGATTTCAGAAAGGCCTGGAAAGAATTACATGAAATGACGCTAAGTGAAGTGAATAGAACTAAGAGAACATTGTACACAGCAACAACAAAATTATAGGATGATTAATTCTGATGGGCATAGCTCTTTTCAAAAATGAGATGATTCAGGTCAGTTCCAATGAACTTGTGATGGAGAGAGCCATCTGCATCCAGAGAGAGGGTTGTGGGGAGTGAGTGTGAATCTTAACAGTATTTTTACTCTTTTTTTGTTGTTGTTTGCTTGCTTTTTGTTTTCTTTCTCTTTTTTTTCCTTTTTGATCTGCTTTTTTTTCTTGTATAGCATGATAGTTATGGTAAATATATATAGAAGAACTGCACATGCTTAACATATTGGATTACTTGTCTAGGGGAGAGGGTAGGAGAAAAGGAGGGAGAAAAAAAATTGAAACAAATTTTTACAAGGGTGAATACTGAAAAATAATTATGCATATATTTTGAAAACAAAAAGCTAAAAAAAAGAAATGGCATTGAAGATTAGCCTTTTGTGTAGCTTTTATATTTATCTCTATCATCTAAATACCAGTGACAATTAAAATTATTTACTTTGCACAGTTTGTACAATTTACAACTGAATTTCTGCATCTACCATTTGATGAGCTAGCTAAAGATATGAAGTCCTAGTTCCAAGAGTCACAGAAAATCCCTTGTAGCTGTACTGTCTGAAGACACCATGAAAAGACCTAAGAGGACATAGTTTCTTCTTTGTAATAAGTTCTGGAATGGCTGTGACTTCAAGTAAGTAACACGATGAAAAGGAATATGAAAAGTGATCATAATCATTTTTAACATTCCACATAAATGCTTCAACATAACAAGAAAATGTAGTGTTTACTTTCCAAATTCTTCTTTAGTGTCTTATTTTGAAAGATGATAGAAATTTTATTTTTCCCTGAAAGAAAAACATTCATCAATGTGTAAAAAAGTACACAATTGCTTAGAAAATCAGTATTTATCATACTGTGTTGGATACGTGTACAGAAGAAAAAGGAGATACAGCCCCTCATCACAAACACAAAGATGTACTAGTTAATCTTTCTCTCTTTTTGTCTTTCTCTCTCTATCTCTTTCTCTGTGTCTCTTTTTCCTTGGATCTCTTTCTTCCTGTCTCTATATCTCTCTGTATGGCTCTCTCTGTTTCTCTATCTCTTGCTCTTTGTTTTTTCTCTTTTCTCCTATCTTCCCCTCTCCTTTCTGTTTTTGTTTTTGTCTCTCCCTTTCTATGTATCTACCAATCTATCTACCTATCTATCTTCCTATCTGTTTACTTACCTAGCTACCTAGCTACGTATCTATCTATCTATCTATCTATCTATCTATCTATCTATCTATCTATCTATCTATCTATCTGTCTATCTATATTTATATCTATATCTATATATCTTTTCCTCTCTCTCACACAGTATCTAAAGGACATATCTATAGAATATCAGGGGGTGCAAATTAACATTAGGAAATGCTAGGACAGTCAGCTTAGTTTTGACTTGACAGTCAGATGAATGGCAATTTTTTTCATTAAATCAGAATGCTCTGGCATGATGTAAAACAACTTTCCTCTTCAATAAAATCAGGGATTTGGTGTCCCCCTGAATCAAGGCTTTCTTTGACTAAATTCCATTTCTTTTCTATAACCAACTGATTTAAAAGATTAGGCCAATGTCAGTGAACTTCTTGAGTTTCATTGGTTTTCTTTCCTTTGTGGTTCTTTCTATGCAGGCTACTGGGAGATTGCTTGCTCCCTTCCTCCGCCTCCATGGCTCAGCCTTGGAAAGCTCACTTACAATTCATGTATGCTGCCTGTCCTCAGCTACCCAGCAGTTTTGGGTAAGAGCACGCAATGTTCTCAAAACACCTGTGTGATCCTTCCCTCCAGTGGGATGGAGATGGGGGTGGGGAAAGACAAAACATTGCCAAGATCTTGCTACAATAGAACTCTGGAACATTCCTCCAATTCTACAGCTAATTCTGTAATTCCTACTCTGTGGCAGTGGGAAACTGTACCTTTGAACTTTGCCCAACAATACAGATTGCAACTTTATAAAGCAAAATGAGAGCAGGTGTGAAAATAGGTAGTTCCCTGTAGGCATTTGGTACCACCAGTTCAGTATGTTTTGCCCTGAGTTTCTTTATCTTTTTAACATTGCCAGGTATTGCAAATGATTCACTCAGCAGAACAAGTCACACAGCAAAATAGCCTCTGAAATAAAAAGTTCCTCTGGTTTGTTCATTTGTTTGATTGTTGATATGTAAATGTCTGTGCTGCTTTTCCAGTTACAAGCACAATTTTACAATTGGTTTGTTGATTTAAACTTTAGGACACTTTTCACATAGGACAACCTGGGACTTCATTTGTCATGTAAATGTCTCAAATGAAAGGGCAGGAAAAATTTTATTGGTGATTATTTGGTCATTTGGTGCCTTCTCTTATGGACTATAATGGGAACTCTCTAAATATTTACTGCATGGCTTGCAGATGAGAAAACCAAACAAAAAAGACCTAGTCTCACTTTCTCTAATCTCCTTCTTCTGACACTTATTCTTCTTCCTCTCACCCTCCCTTCTTCTCCTCTCTTCTCCTTCCTATTGCCCCCACCCCTTTTTTCAATTGTACAAGATGCACTTATCTTGTACAAATACTCTGTGGTAAGTAGATAGCCACATACAAATCAATAGGAATTTTCCAAGTTATATATTGAAAAGTTAAAAAAAAACCCAAAGGAGCACATTTCTTATATAGCTTATCTGAAAAAAGTTTAAGGAATCTTCTTTTGTCATCAATGTCACATCTGAAAATCTCTGTTATTGTTAGTGTCCTAACACCTCTTAACTGCAGCAGAATACATTGCAATATAAATTTCATAGGAGAAATATTAGAATGGAGTCCATTGAGGGTAGGTCATATTTTGAAATTAAACTAATCCTATTTTCTTCTTATAATCAATCAAAAATACAATCCCTCCTCAAATCAGATACACACACACATAGCATATCATCAATTTTCCTTCCAGTTTACAAAAAAAGTAATGGTCTTCTGGAAATTAAAATTATTTCTAAGCATTATTGATTTTATTTTATTTTGAGAAGGTTACAAGTAACTTGATAATATACATGAACAACAGGTATTTTTTTGGTTAAGTTTAGAATTGATTCAAATAGTTCTAGAGTTAAGAGTTGAGAATTCTAAGAAGAATATGATCTAGTCTCTCTAACATGCTATATAGTATTTAAAGGATTCCTAAAAGTATCATTGTGGAATTATTAAGTATCCCAAGATATGTTTTCTTATTTATGGCAGAAATGTAAAATACTTGTTCTTTGTGTGCATCCAGAAAACCTGATCAATCTTTATTCTGGCCCCTCATTGGTCAACCAACCAAGAAAGCTGAACAAATGGTCACAATATTAATAATCATTCATCTTTTATGTAATTTAGACATTATGTTCAAAATTGCTCAAATTGCAGAATTATGTATTTTTGTAGAAAAATAATATGTTTAAAAATAAAAACAGGTTATTTTAATCATCTTATTGTTAAATAGTGTTTTATAACACAAAGATCATTTATTTAGAGTTGAAAGCATCTTAGAGATCATGAAGTCAAATGAGAAACTAAGAAACTCATTTGAGATCATATGCATAAATAATGGTCTGAACTCAGATCCACTGCCTCCAATCCAGGGCTTATTGTATTGTCCCAAAAATGAGGACTAGCTTGTATGATAGCTCCTTTGTGCTTCCTTGATATACATACAATACCAAGAGAATACAAAAAGTGTCCTCAATATGTTTGGCACACTAACGTGGCAAATTTATAGGAAGATATGGTGGGAGTATAAAAGGAGAGGCATGGGTTGATGGATTGCCATTAACAATGTCAAAGGGAACAACAGCATTGATGAGATAACAAATCCATCATCTTACTGTTAAAAAATAGTCCCAAGTCATTTATAAGGCACTTTTTTAAACCTCATTGGTGAATATCAAAGTCCAGCATCTTGATGAGGGATGGAGTTGACAAGTTTGGGACAGAAGAGAAATCTGAAGTTTTCAATCTCTTTGGGATATTCTAATGTCCAGAGTTTTCCTGGTTTCTAGCTTTGAGAACAAAGATAGACAATAATAACCTACTTCAGGTTGCTAAAGAAAGAAAAAAATTCTGAGGAAAGCCAAAATGAGAGGATCTGACAGTATCATTATCAATAGCTTGTTGAAACTAGAGACTTCAAGGAAATTCCCCATGAGTGAGATTTGGAACCCTCTTTCTTGATTAAACTAAGTTACCTGCTCCTTTAATCTGATTGTCTTGTATATATTCTTAAATGGATACTTTTTTTCTGATTTCTGTCTTGCTATTAACTTGGATAAATGTCATTTTTTGTTTGTTTTGTTATTGACTGTGAGTGTTCATTGTGAAACTGGTATTTGATGGGAAGGAAGAAATGACTTGGATATAATGGTTGATCTACTCTTCTTTTAAGAAATAGAGATTCAGGACTTTAGCTTCAGCCTGAACCTATGAATTTAAAATAGCAGATAGATTTATTCTAGTCAAGTACCCCCTTCTCTGAAGAGAGCAGAGCAACCTCTGGGCCTCTCTCCTGCTTCTCAGCCAAGAACCAATGTCTCCTTTGGAGAGGAGGCACCTAAGATATTTCCAACTTTTCAGTAAGGTAAATCCAAACAAAATCTTAATACTGGAATATTGTAGTTGATGAGAGTTTCATGTGAGAGTGACATCAAATGAGAAATTGCTTCATTTCCTTGTGATATTCTTCTGTGTTTCTCTTTCTTCTCTTTTTCCTTCTTTTCTTTCTCCTTTTCTTTCCTTCTGTTTTCTCCCATTCTCCCCAGTTACCATGATGAGAATCTTCAAGGCACATAACACTTTATTAAATACTATGGTAATTTATTACAGAATGAGATACATTGATATAGTCAAGAGCAGAAAAAATTATTGAGACAAATCTCTCCCCAACTCTACTGATCATCCATAGTAGCCAGGCGGTTTCTGTACCATGGCCAGGATCTGGCGTAATATTTATACCCTAATTATATCAACCTTAAAGGGTATAGGTATTGTCTTTTAATTCGTGCAACAGGGGGTATTTTTGAAATACACACTAAGTAGTAAGTACCACTTGGGATATAAATAAATACACATCTGTTAGGTTCTTACCATCTTGTTAAGAATAAAACTAATTCAAAAGAAACAATTTCATCAAATATTCAAGATGTAGTAAGTGTGTTTAATAAATATTTAATAGTAGGCACGCAATAAACACTACTTAAACTGAATGAACACAATTGTGTTCTTCACTTCCGGTGTCAGCCTCTAACAGCCATCTCCTTGGTTGTGACCACTGTCATGGCACAGTCCTACCTAGAGGGTAATAAAAAAGCAAAATAAAACAAAACCTGGCATACAGCCAAATGTTCATATATCTCCTTTTAAGCACATGAATCTAAAATGTTCTAGATTAGTATATCCAAATATAACAGTATAGGAAGGTGAGTATGATTTGTGGTGTGCCTGTATAATTTATCTGGGAAAGACCTCACTGAGTTGTTGAGTTTTGAAATGATGGAATGGCCATGGTCGGGCAGGAAGGATGAAGAAAACTATTCCAGGTTTACTTTCTTCACTTCCTTCCTTATCAGTGGAATATGTCAATCAACCTCACCTAGCAGAACTTTTCTCCTTGACTACTGAGAGAGAGCTTTTGCAGGAAACAACTTTCCTTTTACTTCAAAAAATGAGTTTAACTCCTTCCCTTCTAGAATTCTGTGTTCATGGAAAGGAGGAAATTTTTGAAGGAAGATTTAAAGGAAGGAAGAGATGAGTCTGGAAAATTAGATGAAGGAGTGGAAAATTACATCTGTCATGTTAGTCCTACCACCTCTGGGTACGTTCCTCTATGGAAAAATGAAAACTTCATTTGAAATGATGCTTGAAAAGTCAGCCCCAATCTTTAACAATGTCCCCTTCCTGTTTGCTGACATTAGTTTTTTTTATGCTGATAATAAGGGATCATTCGGCACCATCCTCTTCTTCATTTAATATCTTTCCTTTCCCTATTACAGTTCTCCCACCTTTCTTCTCACATGATGAGTGATCTTATTACTTGTGGAATATGATGAATCACTTCAACAGGAAATATGTGGCATCTGGGTAAGGTTTCTTCTAGCATATGAATTAAGCTTGAATGACAGCTGAGATACATGCACACATACACATATACTTTGAAAAACATGTATTTCTGTGGATAGAAAAATCAAGTATTTTCATTTTTATCGGGTTAGGTCTTTTCATACCAGCTGACCTCCTGCCTTCACTTAGAGATAAGTGGGTCACCACTGAAAGTCACTGAAAGATGAGATAAACAAAGGAACTTGGCCCAGGAAATTGAGAAATCAAAACTGAGGACTATACTGAAGTGAGAAATGGTGAAAAGAAATAAAAAGAACCAGTAAAGCTGACCATTAGTGAGACACTTTGGACATATAGGATACAAAAGAAAAAAAGCAATGAGACATAAAAATAAAAAGGATATGTTCATAAATATACTAAAGGAAATTATCATCAATTGGAAGAAAAATAGACTTGATAAAAAAGATCTTTTCCATATCATGATTTTCTATGTTGAAGGAATTTTTTTTCTTATCACCTGATTAAAACCAAACTTAATAGTGTTTAATTCTCTGGAAATTCCTTTCATTTGATTTTCTCCTGTGGTATTTTTCCTACTTTAATTTAATCAGTTCTCTGTGAGAAATTGCAGTTTATTACCACCAAATAGAGAAAAATGTCAAACAAGAGAAGATACTCCAATATTCCACATGATGGCAGGAGATCTTTTCCTTATTAAGTAGTCAATGCTTACAACTTTGTATTATTCTATTAAATATAGCAAGATAAGCAATCTCCCACATTCTCCAATCCATTTTAGAGTAATTTGTTCTCAGGACATACCAGAGAGGGACTATATAGTTTCCTGTATGAAAAACAAACAATTCAACAAAAATGCAAACGTAGTCTTCCTAAACTTTTTTCCTAAACAATGATAAGATTAGCAAAAGTACCTTGAAAAATCATAACTAAATTGGAATTTTAGGACATATTTAGTAAATGCGGGTTCTCTCCTTTGTTTGCTTCTTGTTGTCTGACACAGTAAATAGCCACAGTGAATTACTGAGCACTTAGGTAAGCCTCTGTTAGGTAAAAAGATAGCCGAGGAAATACTGCTTTTCTAAAGCAGTATCTTTGTTCAGGCAAGTCTGGTACTCACAATTCCAGTGTCATTTTATTGAAACTGCCACCTTTGGGGAAAGAGAGGGTATCTGTTCCCCAATCCATTGTAAGACATCTAGCAATTCCAAAAGGTTTGGAAAATGACATTTTCCGATCAATGATCAAATAAATTATTAGATCTTGCCAGTGTCAAGGGAGTCTAAAAGGTTGACATAACACAAATAACTTCCTATTCACTGATCTTTTTTAATATCAACTTGATTTTCTATTCAGTTCTTCTGATATTTTCTCAGGAGAAAGTGACCAGTGAAACCAAGGATGCTTTGATATTTCCCTTGTGCTCATCCAAATACAGAGAGATATTGACAGATCTCCCCATCAGTCAGCACAGTGTATTCACTTTTAGAGTCAGTTTTTGGTTATCTGTACCCACCAGGGACATGTGTAACACCAAAATAACAGATAATCCAGAGAGTGTTACTGTCTATTGTGGGATTTTCTTGTATAGCACATTATGTTTTGGCAGAGTCAATAAACTAGTAGACCAGGGGAATGCCATAGCTAGAGTTTACCTATGTGTTAGCAAAGCATTTGATAAAAAATATCTCATTTTTATCCCTCTGTGATTCAGAGTACAGGTAGACTAAAGCAAAAATCCTTTTCCACTCCTGCCTCTCCCCATTTCTTCCTTATCCATTTCAACTCTATTCCCTTCATAATTTATGTTCTTCTCTATCTTTCATATACTTTATACATGAGTTCTAATTCTATATTTTTAAATGAATCCCATCTTCAACTATACATCATTCTTTGAATCCTCTTTTGCTAATAGAAACCTGGTTCACTCCTTGCCACATTCAATATTATTAAATTTATTTTACCCTTCCTCCACATATGCTGGTCTGAATGGAAGCACAGACATACTTCATGCCTTTCGCATCTACTTTACAACCAATTGCTTGCTACCATCGATGAACAATCTTTCTTTTTTTAAGGTTTACTCATTTTTTGTAGACAACATATTGTGGGATTCTGGTTTTTAATCCAGTCTGATATCTGCTTCCGCTTTATGGGAGAGTTCATCCCATTCACATTCACAGTTAGAATAATTAATTCTTTATTTCCTGCCATCTTATTTACCCAAGTTATGTTTTTCCCTTTCCTTTCCTCTTTCTCCCTTCCCCCTCCTCAGTATTTTGCTTTTGATGACCCTCCTCCCCCAAACAATCCTCCTCCTTTTAGAGCCCCTCCCCCTTTTTTTACTCCTTTCCCCTGATTCTTCTATTTCCCCTTCTATTAGTTTATCCCTTTCTTTTCCTCCTTTCCCTCTCACTTCCCTATAGTGAAGGCTAAGTTTCTCTGTGAAATCAAAAGTGTCTGATAAACACTTTTAGAACACAGTTTGATGAGAGTAAGATTTACACAATGCTTATCACCCTCCCTTCTTTCTCTCAATTATATTAGGTTTTCTTTGCCTCTTCATGAAATTTTACCTTATTTTTACCTGCTTTTTTAAAATCTTATTTTACTATCTTTTCTCTCTTTCCCCCAGTATGATAACCTTTCCCTCTCTAGTTTTCTTTTTCATATTATCAAAGTAATATCTAATTATACCCCAATCTTTAAGTATCCCCATAGTAGAAATAACGTTGTCTACAAGAAACACATCTAAAGCATAGTGACACATATAGGATGAAGGTAAAAGGCTGGAGCAGAACCTGTTATGCTTCAGGTGAAGAAAAAAAAAACAGGGGTAGCAATCTTTATCTCAGATCAAGTAAAAGCAGAGATAGATCTAATCAAAAGAGATAAGGAAGGAAACTATATTTTATTAAAGGGTACCATAGAGAATGTACCAATATCAATACTAAATATATATGCACCAAGTGCAATAGCATCCAAATTCCTAGGGGAGAAATTAAGACAGACGCAAGAAGAAATAGACAGCCAAACTATATTAGTGGGGATCTCAACCTTGCTCTCTCAGAATTAGATAAATCAAACCACAAAATAAATAAGAAAGAAACTAGGGAGGTAAAGCAATTGTTAGAAAAGTTAGGTATGATAGATCTGTGGAGAAAATTGAATGGAGACAGTAGGGAGTTTACTTTTTTCTCAGCAGTCCATGGAACTTATACAAAAATTGACCATGTATTAGGGCATTAAAAACCTCAAAATCAAATGCAGAAAGGCAGAAATAGTAAATGCATCTTTTTCAGATCATGATGCAATAAAAATCACATGCAATATAAGGCCAGGAGAAAATAGACCAAAAGTTAATTGGAAATTAAATAATCTAATCCTGAAGAATGAATGGATGAAAGAGCAAATCATAGACACAATCAGTAATTTCATCCAGGAGAATGACAATAATGAGACAACATATCAAAATTTGTGGGATGCGGCCAAAGCAGTTATAAGGGGCAATTTTATATCTCTAGATGCTTACTTGCATAAAATAGAGAAAGAAAAGTTCAATGAATTGGGCTTATTATTAAAAAAAACTAGAAAAAGAACAAATTAAAAACCCTCAATTAAATACCAAATTGGAAATTCTAAAAATAAAAGGGGAAATTAATAAAATTGAAAATAAAAAACCTATTGAATTAATAAATAAAACTGAGTTGGTTTTACAAAAAAACTAACAAAATAGATAAGCCTTTAGTTAATTTGATAAGAAAAAGGAAAGAGGAAAATCAAATTGTTAGTCTCAAGAATGATAAGGGAGAACTTTCCTCCAATGAAGAAGAAATTAGAGTAATAATTAGGAGTTACTTTGCCCAAGTTTATGCCAGTAAATTTGATAACCTAAATGAAATGGAGGAACATCTATAAAAATATAGATTGCCCAGGTTAACAGAAGAGGAGATAAATTATTTAAATAGCCCCATATTAGAAAAAGAAATAGAACAAGCTATTAATCAACGCCCTAAGAAAAAATCTCCAGGGCCAGATGGATTTACATGTGAATTCTACCAAACATTCAAAGAACAATTAATTCCAATACTATACAAACTATTAGACAAAATAGGGACAGAAGGTATACTATCAAATTCCTTCTATGATACTGATATGGTGCTGATAGCTAAACCAGATAGGGTGAAAACAGAGAAAGAAAACTATAGACCAATTTCCCTAATGAATATTGATGCAAAAATCTTAAATAAGATATTAGCAATG
>JAJPUD010008419.1:47045-89922 GCA_023553655.1 Myrmecobius fasciatus
CTCATGGGTAGGCCAAGCGAATATAATAAAAATGACAATACTACCCTAACTAATCTACTTATTTAGTCCCATACCAATCAAACTCCCAAGAAATTATTTTATAGATCTAGAAAAAATAGTAGCAAAGTTCATTTGGAAGAACAAAAGGTCAAGAATTTCAAGGGAATTAATGAAAAAAAAGGCAGATGAAGGTGGCCTTGCTGTACCAGATCTAAAACTATATTATAAAGCAGCAGTCATCAAAACCATTTGGTACTGGCTGAGAAATAGAGCAGTCGATCAATGGCATAGGATAGGATATCAGGACAATCTAGGTAATAACTTTAGCAATTTAGTGTTTGATAAACCAAAAGACCCCAGCTTTTGGGACAAGTACTCACTATTCGGCAAAAACTGTTGGGAAAATTGGACATTAGTGTGAAAGAAATTAGGACTTGACCTACACCTAACACCACATACCAAGATAAGATCTAAATGGGTTCATGATCTTGATATAAAGAGTGATATTGTAAGCAAATTAGAGGAACATAGTATAGTTTACCTCTCAGACCTGTGGAGATGGAATAAATTTATGTCCAAAGAAGATCTGGAACTAGTAATTGAACACCATATAGATAATTTTGATTATATTAAATTAAAAAGTTTCTGTGCAAACAAAACTAATGCAGACAAGATTAGGAGGGAAGCATCAAATTAGGAAATCATCTTTACATTTAATGGTTCTGATAAAGGCCTCATCTCTTTTTTTTTTTTAATTAAAGCTTTTTATTTGTATAACCTATGTATGGGTAGTTCCCCAACAATGATCTTTACAAAGATTTCCATTACAAATATTACCCCCAGTTCCCTCCCCTCCCCTAGATGGCAGGAAGTCCACTACATGTTAATAATGTTGAAATCCTTGAGAAGTTATGCAACAAAAATCCTATCTACAAGAAAAAAAAAGAATCAGAGAAAGGCAACACAATGCAAGCAAATGTCAATAGAGATCATGAAAATGTTACGTTGTGGTCCATATTTCATTTCCCTCTCTCTGGGTGTATGTGGTTTTCCTCAGTGAACAATTGGAACTGGTTTGAGACAATTTAAAGGCCTCATTTCTAAAATATATAGAGAATTGTCTCATATATATAAGAATTCAAGCCACTCTTCAATAGATAAGTGGTCAAGGGATATGAACAGACAATTTTCAGATGATGAAATTAAAACCATCTCTAGTCATATGAAAAATTGCTCCAAATCACTATTGATCAGAGAAATGCAAATTAAGACAACTCTGAGGTACCACTACACACCTGTCAGATTGGCTAAAATGACAGGAAAAGATAACAATGAATGTTTGAGGGGATGTGGGAAAACTGGGACACTAATACATTGTTAGTGGAACTATGAATGGATCCAACCATTCTGGAGAGTAATTTGGAACTATGCTCAAAAAGTTATCAAACTGTGCATACCCTTTGACCCAGCAGTGTTTCTATTGGGCCTATATCCCAAAGTGATCTTAGAGGAGGGAAAGGGACCCACCTGTGCAAGAATGTTTGTGGCAGCCCTTTTTGTAGTGGCTAGAAACTGGAAACTGAATGGATGCCCATCAATTGGAGAGTGGCTGAATAAATTATGGTATATGAATGTTATGGAATATTATTGCTCTGTAAGAAATGACCAGCAGGACGATTTCAGAGAGGCCTGGAGAGACTTGCATGAACTGATGGTGAGTGAAACGAGCAGAACCAGGAGATCATTATACACAGCAACAACAATATTACATGATGATCAATTCTGATGGACATGGCTCTCTGCAACAAAGAATTGTCTCAAACCAGTTCCAATTGTTCACTGAAGAAAACGATAAACACCCAGAGAGACGGATATGAAATTTGGACCACAACATAACATTTTCATGCTTTCTATTGAGGTTTGCTTGCATTATGTTTCCTTTCTCTGATTTTCTTTTTTTTTTCTTGTAGATAGGATTTTTCTTGCACAATTAGTCAAGTGTTTCAACATTATTAACATGTAGTAGACTTCCTGCCATCTAGAGGAGGGGTTGAGATTGGGGGTAAAAACAGAAAGCTTTGTAAAGATCAATACTGAGGAACTACCCATACATATGTTATACAAATAAAAAGCTTTAATAAAAAAATAACATAAAATAAAATTTAAAAAAGGTTTACCTCATTTCTCTCTAATGCCTGTCTGTATTATCATCTTCCAATGTCCATGTCATTCTCCCTGCTTTATCAAGGAACTTTTGCCCCACCTTAAGCCCAGTTTTAATACCTATGGACTTTAATTATTTTTAAAGCCAATATCCCCCTGAACACCCTGTTTTTCCAGATCATTGGCTTAACTAAAGATCAAGATTTAAATCTCTACTTCATATCAGATACCCAAAGGACTTGAACATATCATTGATGGTTATCATCCATCACTATTCTGTTTCCATGATACAGAATTCTTGAATTCCTTTCTCTAGTCCCAATCTCTTATTCTGGTATCTCCCTCAGTCTCACTACTCTTAATTTATTGTGTCTCATCATCATGACTCAAACCCTCCATTCACCCTTATTCTAAGCCTATTACCTGATTTCATCTTCCTCCTTTGATCCTATGGTTGAACATATAAACTATTGACTATCTTCTAACACTGAATACCTTCTTTCTTTGTCCTATGACCAATTACACCTTGCTAAATCCCAACCCTGAGAAAATAGAGACCATTTGTTCTGATCTCTCTCTCACCTTCCCAATTCTATATCTCACAATGCTTTAATATCAGCAATCAACAAATATTTATTAAGAGTTTACTATGTGCCAAGAACTATGAAAGACACTAAGGATAAAGAGACAAAAGTTCTTGATCTTTAGGAGTTTACGTTGCACTATTGTTTGTTTGTTTGTTTTGTTTGTGGAGTTGTCTTTATTTTTTCTATTTTATTAAATTTATTTTATTTGAAAAAAAACAGAGTAAGACAAAAAAGAAAAACAAAAGGAATACAAAAAAGTAAAGTAAAACAAAAGAGAACATTGAGATATGCCCATACATAAACAGTTGTCCATATTTAAACAACTTATTCATGTTGAGTTCCTTGAAAATGATCTTTCATATTGACTCTTATATGTTAAATTTTCTACTAAATTAACATTTGATTGATAGAAAGTCCTGAAAATCTGCAACTTCATTGAATTTTCATTTTTTTCTCATTCAATATTATGGATAATTTTTCTGTATGTGATTTTTTTGGCCACAGAACTAGTTGTTTTGATTGTTGGTAGATATGATTCCAGGACTTGCAGTGTTTTAATTGTAGCTGCTGATAAGTCTTATACAATTCTAATTGTAACTCCAGTGGGTGAATTGTTTGTTTGTTTGTTTTGTCCTTGTTTTTGAAGAGAAAGTTTTGTCTTTGATCTGGAGGTTTTAAAATATTTCAATAATATTCTTGGGTGTTTTACACAAAGTATGACTTTGAGGTGTTAATTGCTGGGTTTTTTCTATTTCTATTTTCCTCTCATATTCCATTATTGAAGGACAGTTTTCTTGGATTATTTCCTGCATTATTTTAGCAAAGTTCTTTTTTTGGTCACAACTTTCAGGCAGTCCAATTATTCTTATATTTTCTTTTCTTGAACTATTTTTCAAATCTATCATTTTTCTTATATTTCATATACATTCCTTACAGCTTCACTGGCTTCCCCTTGCCTTATTCTAATTTTTAAAGAATCATTTTCATCTTTGGGACTTTGTATCTCTTTTTCTAGTTGATTACCTTTTCCCCATAATCTTATTTTTCTTTTCCTTTCTTTTTTTAAGTTTTTCCTCAATGTTTCTCACTTGATTTTTAAATTCTTTTTTGATTTCTTCTATAAATTCTCTTTGGGCAGATTGCCATTTCACATTACTATTTGGGGTAGAAGGTTTTTTGTTGTTTTTTTTTTAACTTCAAGGTCCTCTCTGAAGATGAACTCTGATCTTCCCTGTTCCTGCAGTAAGTTTCTATGGTGAAGTTCTTTCTTTTTTTGCTTGTTCACTTTTTAAAATGAAGGATTAGTATAAGCACTTTTAGTTGTGTGGGGGAATGGTGTCTCAACCTTCCCTTCAGCTCTTCACTCTCACCAGGAACCCCAAACCAAGTAAGCAATCAGATAAAGGTTATTCTTGTTCAGTTATGTTTAAAAAAACATTTCCATATGGTAGTCCTTCTTATAATAGCAAGAAACTGGAATCTGAGTGGATGCCCATCAATTGGAGAATGTTCGAATAAGTTATGGCGTATGAATGTTATAGAATATTATTGTTCTATAAGAAATGATCAGCAGGATGATTTCAGAGAGGCTGGAGAGATTTATATGAACTGATACTAAGAGAGTGAGCAGAACCAGGAGGTCATTATACACGGCAAAAGCAAGATTATGCAATGATCTATTTTGATGGACATGGCTTTTTGCAACAATGGGATGATTCAGGTCAGTTCCAATGATCTTTTCATGAAGATAACCATATGCACCCAGAGAGAGGACAGTAGGAATTGAATGTGTACCACAACATAGTACTTTTACCTTTTTTGTTGTTTGCTTGCATATTGTTTTCTTTCTTATTTTTTGTCCTTTTTGATCTGATTTTTCTTGTGCAACATGATATTAGTGGAAATATGTATAGAAGAATTGCACATGCTTAACATATATTGGATCACTTTCTTTCTAGGGGAGTGGGTAGGGGAAGGGAGGGAAAATTAGAATAAAAGATTTTGTAAGAGTGAATGTTGAAAATTATCCATGTATACATTTTGAAATTTTAATGTTTTAATTTTAAAAAATTCCATATTACTTATTTTTACAAGAGCACTTGAATAAAAGTAAAACATGAAAGAAAGTAAGTAAAAAAATAGCATACATAAGTACATATTTATCCAACATCAGTTTGTTCTCTGGAAGCAGATAGTATGTTTCATTATTAATCCTTTAGAATTGTTTTAGATAATTGTGTTGTTGAGAATAGCAAATTTTTCACAGATCTTCATGGAAAATATTTCTGTTAGCATGTGCAACATTCACCTGATTCTGATGATCTCACTATACATCAGTTTATGTAAGTCTTTCCAAGTTTTTCTGAAATAATCTTGTGATTTCTTATAGCACAATAATATTCCACTAATATCATACACATAGCTTGTTCATCCATTCTCCAATTGATGAGCATCACTTTGATTTCCAATTCTTACCTAGCACAAAAAGAACTATGAATATTTTTGTACAAATAATTCTTTTTCACTTTTTTGGTATGTTTTAGTGATGTAGACTTATCAATGATATAGTTGAATCAAAAAGTGAGCAATTTCATAGCCCTTTGAGGACAGTTCTAAATTGCTCTACAGAATGGTTGGAGCACTTTATAACTCCATCAACAATGCTTTGTGTCCCAGTTTTTCCACATCCCCTCCAATATTTCACATTTTCTTTTGTTTGTCAGATAAGCCACTCTGATAAGTGTGAGGTGGTACCTCAGAGTTGTTTTAATTTGCATTTGTCTCTACAGTAGTGATGTGAAATATTTTTTTTACTGTTACTATAAATAGCTTTGATTTTTTTTTGTATGAAATCTGCCTATACATAGATTTGATCCTTTATCAATTGAGGAAAAACATATTTTTATAAATTTGACTGAGTTCTCTCTATATTTTAGAAGTTAGCCATTTAGTAAAAATGCTTGTCATATGATTTCAATGAGAAATGAGACTTTTATCTGAGATATTTGTTGTAAAAATATTTTCTGGTTTTTCTGATTTCCTTATAAATTTGGTTTTGTTTATTAAAAATATTTATTTTATTTATTCAAAATTAATGCTCTTTAAATATTCTGTGGTCCTGAATTCTTCCCTAATCCATAAATTTGACAGATCAACTATTCCATGCTCTCTTAATTTGCTTATAATAACCATCCTTTATGTATAAATCATACACCCATTTTGACATTATCTTAGTATACAGTGTGAGATGTTGATCTATGCCTAGTTTCTGCCACACTGTTTTCTAGTTTCAGTAGTTTCTGTCAAATAATGAGTTTTTGTTCTAAAAATCTTTATCTTGGGTTTATCATATACTAGATTACTATAGTTATTTACTAAAGTTTAATTTGTAGCTAATCTATTCCATTGATCTACTACTCTATTTCTTAGTCAGTCCCAGATTGTTTTGATACTTACCACTTTATAATACAGTTGAGATCTGTTTGGGCTAAATCACCATCTTTTGCATTTTTTTCCTATGATGCCTTTGATACCCTTAAGCTTTTGTTATTCCAGATGAAATTTGCTAATTTTTTTAGCTCTGTAAAATCATTTTTGATAGTTTGATTGGTATGGCACTAAATAAATAGATAAACTTAAATAGAATTGTCATTTCTGTTGGTCTACCCAGGAATAATAATATTTTTCCAGTTGTTTGGTTAGGTCTGACTTTATTTGTGTGAAAAGTATTCTGTGCTTGTGTTCATAGTTCCTGGTTGTGTCTTGGTAGGTAGAGTCCAAGTATTTTATATTTTCTACAGCAATTTTACATAAAATGTCTGTTTCTATTTCTTGCTGCTGGACTTTGTTGGTAATATATAGAAAAGTTGATGATTATGTGATTTATTTTATATCTTGCCACTTTGCTAAAGTTGCTAATAATTTCAAGTAGTTTTTAGTTAACTCTCTACCTGAAAAGAGTGATAGTTTTGTTTGCTCATTACTATTCTAATTCTATATATTTTTTTCTTCTCTTATTGCTATACATAACATTTCTAGGACAACATTAAATAATAGAGGTGATAATGGGGATCCTTGCTTCAACCCTTGAGAAGGCTTCTAGCTTTATTCCCATTACAGATAATCTTTTGTTGACAGTTTTAGATATAATACTTAACATTTTAAGGAAAGTTTTGGTTTGTTCTTATGTTTTCTAGTGTTTTTAAAAAATAATGGGTGTTCCATTTTGTCAAAGGCCTTTTCTGCATTTATTGAGATAATCATCTGATTTGTGCTGATTTTGTTACTTAAATGATCAATTGTACTGATAGTTTTCCTAATATTCAATCAGTCTTGCATTTCTGGTATAAATTTTACCTGATATATGATTTTTGTGATATTTTGCTGTAATCTCTATGCTAGTATTTCATTTAAAATCTTTACATAAATATTCATTAGAGAAATTGATCTATAATTTTCTTTCTCCCACCATATTTTGAGAGCAAAAGAGATTTGGTAAAACTTCACTTATTTTTCCAAATAACTTATGTAGTATTGAGATTGATTCTTCTTTAAATGTTTTATAGAGTTCACTTGTGAATCCATATGGTCCTTGAGTTGTTTGTTTGTTTTTTTTCCTTTGGAATTTCATTGATTGTTCAATTTCTTTTCTAAGATTGGGTTATTTACATATTTTATTTTCTTCTTCTGTTAATTCGGGTATATTTTTGCAGAAATTCAACAATTTCATTTAGATTGTCTTATTTATTGGCATATAATTGGACAAAATAGCTCCTAACAATTGTCTTTATTTAATTTGCACTGCTTGTGAATTCACCCCTTTCATTTTTCATACTAGGAATTTGATTTTCTTCTTTCCTTTTTACAATCAAATTAACCAATGATTTACTATTTAATTGCTATTTTCATAAAATCAGCTCCTAGATTAATTAGTTCAATGTTTTATAATCCACAGAAATAATAGGGAGGCAAATTAAACATGTACAATTTCTTCCTAATATATCTAAAAAAAAGAAACAAATTGTCACTAAACCAGAAAAAAACATCTACCCCTCATGTGGCAAAATCAACCTCATACACCATCTGCCCCCCTACTCCCTCTCACTACACGGTAACATGTGACATAATGGATAAAAAACTGGGTCTGGAGTCAGGAAAACCAAGTTCAATTATTTATTTCCTCCTGTAACTCATTCTACTTCTCCAAAAATTTAGATGTTATACCATTTGATGCATATATATTTAATATTAATATGACTTCATTGTCTATTGTTCCTTTCAACAAGATATAGTTGCCTTATCTCTTTTGATTAGATCTATTTTTGCTTTTATTTTGTCTGAGATGATTGCTACCTGGCTTTCTTTCCCTCAGCTAAACCACAATAGATTCTGCTCCAGTACCTTACCTTTAACCAGTATGTATCTCTCTGCTGCAAATGTTTTTGTGTAAGGAACATATTGTATGATTCTGGTTTTTAATCCATTCTGCTATCCATTTATGTTCTATGAGTGAGTTCATTCCATTCATAATTATAATAACTATCCCTAAGGGCCCCACATGTGCAAGAATGTTTGTGGCGGCCCTTTTTGTGGTGGCTAGAAACTGGAAACTGAAGGGATGCCCATCAATTGGAAAGTGGCTGAATAAATTATGGTATATGAATGTTATGGAATATTATTGCTCTGTAAGAAACGACCAGCAGGACTATTTCAGAGAGGCCTGGAGAGACTTGCATGAACTGATGCTGAGTGAAACGAGCAGAACCAGGAGATCATCATACACAGCAACAACAGTATTACATGATGATCAATTCTGATGGACATGGCTCTCTGCAACAAAGAATTGTCTCAAACCAGTTCCAATTGTTCACTGAAGAAAACCATATACACCCAGAGAGAGGGAAATGAAATATGGACCACAACGTAACATTTTCATGATCTCTATTGACATTTGTTTGCATTGTGTTGCATTTCTCTGATTCTTTTCTTTTCTTGTAGATAAGATTTTTCTTGCATAACTTCTCAAGCATTTCAACATTATTAGCATGTAGTGGACTTCCTGCCATCTAGGGGAGGGGAGGGGACTGGGGGTAAAATTTGTAATGGAAAGCTTTGTAAAGATCAATGTTGGGGAACTACCCATACATATATTATACAAATAAAAAGCTTTAATTAAAAAAAAATAAAAAATAATAATAACTATCCCTCCATGGTATTTTTTTACTTGTTTATCCCCTCCTGTCTCTTAAACTTCACCCTTTCCTTCCTCATAAGTGTTTTACTTCTGATCACCACCTGCTCCAATAAACCCTCTTTTTTTATCATTCTTCTCTGATAGATTATATTCCATTTTGTTAGGTAAATTATACTTGGTTGTAATCCTAATTCCTTTGTCATCTGTAATATCATATTCCAAACCCAATGATTCTTTAATATGGAAGCTGCCCCAAATTGCCTCAGCAAAAAAAAATATATATGGAAGCTGCCAAATCCTATGTAATTCTGATCATGTCTCTGCAATATTTGAATTGTTTCTTTTGGGCTACCTGCAATAATTTCTTCTTGAATTGTAAACTCTGGAATTTGGCTCTGATGTTCCTGAGAGTTTTCATTTGCAGATCTCTTATAGGTGGTGATCAGTGAATTCTTTCAATTTCTATACCCGATCGATGATCCTCAAATATATCAGGGCATTTTCTTTGATAATTTCTTAAAAGATGTTGTACAGCTACTTTTTATCATGGTTTTCAGGTAGTCTGATAATTTTTATATTATCTCTCCTGTACCCATATTCAAGGAAAAAAAATTTTCCAATGAGAAATTTCACATTTTTTTCTTTTTAAACTTTTTTGATTTTGTTTTATTGTATTTTGATGTTTCATAGAGTCATAAGTTTCCACTGCTTCAATTCAAAACCAATAAATTTTTATTCCAAATCTTAAGTTTTTATACTTGTCAAATCCAAGATTCTTATGGTCTTTTGCTGCTATAAATTGTATCTCTATTCCATTGATCTGCTTTTCTGTTTCTTATCAGTGCTAGATAGTTTTGATAATTACTCTCTTATAAAACATTTTATGATCTAATACAACTAAAACTCCTTATATAATTTTTTCATTATTTTAAGGAGGTTACATTAATAGTAAGCATATCACACTTCATAATTAACTGAAAGGTAGAGGGAATGCAAGATTCTTTAAAGAGTTCTTTCCCCATGCATATGTCAGTCATGCAAGATTCACTGAAGGTGTAGCAAGGATATTTTTAATTAAATTTCCTTTGATTACTGCCAAGTGAGCTACACAACTGTTCTAAAAAGGTGTTTGCTACTAGCATAAAAGAGGATCATTACAGAGTCCAAATTAAATAAAGATTGACTGTGATGAAATCCTGTAGATGTTTTATTTGTTGATGGCCTTTCACTGATTTCATCACTGCACAAACCAGTGGAAATTGCAGATGAAAGCCATATTTGCTTAATTAATTAACTATTTACACAGGAAAAAACAAGTGGATGAAGAAGGGCAATTGTCTAGCTTATAATATGTAAGGGAATCAACAATCTAAGGAAATCTTCCATAAAGATCTTTATATATCACTGCAAATGAATAATGAGCTGGCCCTAAAATTATATAGGAAGAAAAAAAAGGTTTCTATTACTTTTTTAAAAATGTCATTATTTTAGTGGCAACAAGAATTTCCCTAAAACAAAGACCCATAATTTTAATACTATGGTAAGGCTATGAGTCTCAAAAGACTACAATATCTGAATAATTGGCTTTAGAATCATCCAAAGAGCAATGAAAAGGTACCTATTGTGCATGAGTAGGCTAACACACTATAAATAACAGATTCTGCAGAAGCGGCAATATAAAGGACATTATCAAGTAAATGTTTGATCAGGAAAAAAGGGATGGTCACATAATGAAAGGGAGAATTCATTAGTGGGTGGTCCACATTCCTTAATGATATGCAGTATTACCAAACAATGTCAAGAATACATCAGGAAATTCCCTGACAAGTTGGATGGATTTCCTATGGTGAATTTCTGAAAGATCCAGGGCAAGCATCATAAAAAATAAATGGCCATGGATAGTCTGTGATCCCAAGGATATATTGTGCTCTTCATCATTTGAGGAAAAACTTTCATCAAGGAGACTATTATTGTAATGATGTATGAAAGTTATGGATGTAGCAGTATCATCTCATTCATGTCTAACTCTTTTGTTTTATATTTGAGGAAACTGAGCTTTAAACTGTTACCCACTAATGTGGAAAATAGGGAAGAATATAAGTGGAAAAGGCCCTTCAAATGCTCTTTAAAATGATTTGTTATAAGCTTAATATTAAATATCAATACAATAAATTAAACTTTCTTTGTCACTATTTTCATTTGAAAAGATTTGTTTCCAAATGAGAGTTGTCAATAAAAACTGTTTATTACTGTCTGAGTCTCCATCATATTTCTTTTTTCATTTCCCATCACTTTGTCTTTTATATGGTCATATTTAGTCTATACTCTGTTGTTGCTTTTACCCATTCCACTTTTCTTTCCTTACAATTATTTCATTAAAGTTTTTCCAAATATTTTACATTCTTTATACTTGGCTATCTTAATTGCATTATAGTATATTCCATTAATTCCATTATTTTAATGTTACCACAACTTAGCTATTTCCCAAATTTAGCCATAATCCATTCAGTAAGGTTGCTGCTGGTTCTTTGCAATAACAAATAACTCTGCCATAAAAATCTTTAAAAATATTAGTGTTTTGAAATTCCCCCTGAAAACCCTCTGAGAATATGAAATTAACGAGTCAGAGGGCATGATTATTCTAATTTTTTAAACTATATATTGTCAGATTTCTTTCTTTTAAAATTTTTATATAGTTTAAGATTGCTGGCAATCTTTTTTTTAATTAAAAAGTTCAGTTAAAATCAATCAACGTGATTTCTGGGTTTTTGTGAACAACAAGATGAGGAACTAGATATTTTCTATGATCTTCATGACTTCTAAAATCTTTATAAAACAGACATTATGTACCAAGATAAAGTGACTTCAGTTGTTTTTGTCAAGAACACACTGAGTTCATGCAGCATCCTTTTCCCCAATTTTAATATTATTAGCAGTAAGTTTATACTAGCAAATCCAAAGACACATTACAGTCTTTTATCAAAACTCATTCCTGTCCCTTGACCTCCCCTTTCTCTTTCCAGTTCCATAGATATCCTGGTTCCAGGATGCAATGGTTTGCTCAGGCATCAACAGCCAACTTGACCACATCTCTTCAAGTGCAAAAACCTGCTAGGATATGCAATCCAGAAGCACTAGTGCTGCAAAGCATTCTGAATTGCTGGTGCCAGGGAAAACAAATTCTGAATTGCCAGAACTGGATCAGAAAACAAAAAATAGACAGAATGAGAAAGGTCACCAGGAAAGGACATTCTGAATGTAGGGAGTTGTGCAGGACTCCACCAACAGTGAAAGAAAAATTATAACCTCCTGCTTGGATCATTTCTAACTACAGAAAAAAGTCGTTGGAGCAATGTCCTAAGCTGTTGAGTATGGAAGGAAGTTGCGAGACTTTATGATGTAGTCTTTAAGAAAACTATAATCAAAAGGGAAGGAGTCAGGGAGTGATTGATAAGGAAAATATAGGTGAAAAAGAAGAAACCTAAAAGTACAAGAAATTCTAGGAAGAAAAAGTCCAAAGACCTTAAATATAAACAGATAAATCAAAAAGAAAAACAGCAGCAGAAGGAAATATGACATCCAGATGTTATAAAGAAGTTTAGGCATCTATAAATACACATATAAATGCAAAATAAATGAAAATATTCCAATAATTGATGAGACATTGGACTTGGACACTGTGGAATCTGAAAAGAACTTGGAACCATAACACATTGTTTCTTAAGTGAATTAGAAGAGAAAGGAGAATTATGAATTTGTGTCCTGCACAGCAAAAAATAATGAGCAGAATGGAAAAATTGGAATAAATAATGGTCTCACCAAAAGAACATTAGAGAGAACAATAAACTGGGAAGGCAGATAAAAAAGTGAAGAACAAAATATAAAAGGAGAAGCAAAAAAAACAAAAATTAAAACAAAATATGCTCCAAATTCAAGCAAATGATAGCATGTATAGAGCCAAATTAAGGATCATAGGTACCCCAGAAGAATACAACAGTTCAAAAAAGCATAACACCGTAATATAAAAAATCATAGAAAAGCACTACCCAGACTTTCTAAACATAGGCAGTGAAGTCCCTTTTGGCATGTTGTCTCCAGGAAAAAGAAAAAAAAAACCAAGACTGCAAATGCTAAGAGATAATGGTCAAATTTAATAATTCAATTCAAAACATGTTCTACAAACCATAAAGAGAAAAACCAAATACAAAGACAATTATAATGATGCAGAAATAATTCTCATACACTAGAAAAGGGAGAGAATGGAATAATGTATTTTGAAGAATATTAGAGTTGAGGTTACAACCCAAGGCAACTACAAATCTGAGTTTAACCATGAAGGAAAAAAGATGAATATTCAGTAATAAAAAATAATTTGAAAAATTTTTAGAAAGATAAGCAGAACTAAAGAGATCATTTATCTCTCAAACAACACAAATAATACAACTGCAAGAAGAATGAATAAATGCAGACAACAATCTCAACAAAGAGACAAGAGAACAGTAAACACTTTTTCCTAAAGGTACACATAGCAAAAGAACAGTAAACACTTTTGCCTAAAGGAGACAAGGATGAAGGCAGAAATCTGGTGGAGGTAATAGTGAAGAGACAAATACGGAGCATTATGGACAAAACTTGATAATGTCTTGCCTTCAGACTTTTGTAGGACTATATTGAAGCATGGGAGGGTACAAAAGAGGAGAGATAAAATGGAGTAGGGAATGGAAAGACATAAATGATGTGAGAGGCTCGAATCAAAAACTAACAACGAAGGGAAAGTGACTTTGTGGTTTCAGAAAGAAGAGCCTACAAAGGTGAATGGGTATGGAAGAGGTGGGAAAAACTGAAAGGGAGGGATAGGCTTGGGGATAGAGGGGAGTTCCACTAATGAAATGTTTTTATGGGTGAAGGGATATGAGGAACTAACAATGGATGAAGCCTGGGGAATTTTAGTGCCTAAAATGTTTACTTTTCATGGGAGGAGAGGAAATGTATTGAAGAAGAGATCATGGGCACAGGGAGAAACTTTCCAAGGAATAAGGTCAATAAGAGAAAGTATAGAACAGCAAGGGATAGAAAAAGCACAGGAGAAGGAACCTAACACGGAGTAGTGTTCTTTCTGACACTTGCAATGATTGACATTGTTCTGAGAGTGAGGCATAATGGAAAAGGGAATTCAAGGGCTTAGTAAGCCCTACAAAGCAGTGATGAAAAGCAGTTGGAGGGTAGAACCTACAATGAATATCTTGAAAGCTTTCTGACTGTATAAAAAATTTTAGAGAAAGGAAACAGTTGATTATAGGGTCATTAATTAGAAAATTAAAATCTGGACTAATGAGAAAGAAAAAATAGATAATGAAGAGAGTGTGAAAAATCCTTTTTATAAGGTATAGAGAAATTGAAATTTAAAATAAATGTGAAGGGGCAGAGAAGTGGTGCAGTGGATAGAGCACCAGCCCTGAAGTCAGGAGGACCTGAGTTCAAATCTGGTCTCAGACACTTAACACTTCCTAGCTGTGTGATCCTGGGCAAGTCACTTAACCCCAATTGCCTCAGCAAAAAAAAAAAAAGAAAAAGAAAAAAAAGAGAAAGAAAGAAAGAAAGAAAGAAAGAAAGAAAGAAAGAAAGAAAGAAAGAAAGAAAGAAAGAAAGAAAGAAAGAGAGAAAGAAAGAAAGAAAGAAAGAAAGAAAGAAAGAAAAATGTGCAGAACTAACAGAATGGAAGGAGATAAGAAGGAAATCTATATGACTAACTAGGAGGGGAAATGGAAAAAGAAGAGAAATAAATAAGAAAATTAAAGCAGAATAGAAGACCAACTAAATAAAACCATAAATATGAAAGGATAACAGTTGAGAAGAGGGAATGGGGATGATGGGGGAGAGAAGAGAACCAATGGGAAGAGGACTACCTTAAAAAAATTGCAGTAAAATAACTAAAGGAACATGATAATTTACAGCAGGAGTGGGAAATCATAATTAGACAAAAAAATCTAAACCTAACTTATTATAACTTTAAATACAAATGGATTAAGCAATCCAAAAAAATTAAAGAATAACAGATTGGGATAAGAAATAAAAATCATATCATCTGCTGATTACATGCCACCCATTTAAAAAGCAGAGACATGTACAAAATAATACTGAAAGGATTGAAGACAGGGGAGTTATTATACATCAAGTAAATTAAAAAAATCAGAAGGTGCCATCATTCTTTCAGACAAAGCAAAAATAATATTCAAAAAGTAAAAAGTGAAAAATAAATTGTATGATGCTGGAAAGAACCATAAATAACAAATCAATGCCACTTATAAGCACCAAATAGCTTAGTATGTAAATTCTTTTAAAAATCTGACCTTCAAGAAGAAATAGATGACAGAATAGTAAGAAAAAATGTCAATATCCCTCTATCAATTTTGTGTCACAGAAAGATAAAGAAGGGAGAAAGATGAAATTGAAGAAAATTTCTGGAGAAACTGGAATGAAAACTTTTGGTGTCTTCTAAATAATCTAGCAAAAGAATAAGCATATTCCTCTGCTACTCATTCCACTTTTAGAAAAACTGGCTATACAGTAGGGCATAGATATTGCTTACAAAGGTAAAAAAGGCAGAAAGTCAATATATCTTTTACAGGTCATAATTCAATAAGAATAGAAATTGATTCAGTCACTACAAAAGATAAAGATAAAGAATCAAATGAGGACTTAATAAAATCTTTCTTTAGTAAATTTATTTATTTTTAATCCACATTGCTTTATGAATCATGTCATAAGAGAAAATCAGAGCAAAAGGGAAAAGCCATAAAAGAGAGAAACAGAAAAAAGAAGTGAACATAGCATGTGTTGATTTATATTCAGTCTCCTTAGTTCTTTTTCTGAATGCAGATAGTATTTTCTGTATAAAGTCTATTGGGATTGCTTTAGATCACTGAACCACTGAGAAGAAGTAAATCTTTCCTAGCTGATAATCACACATTTTTGCTGTTATTATGTACAATGTATTCCTGGTTCTGCTTGTTGTGCTCAGCATCAGTTCTTGTAAATTTTTCTAGGCCTGTTTAAAATCAGTTTGTTCATCATTTTTATAGGACAATAATATTCCATTGCTTTCATATACCACAACTTTTTCAGCCATTCCCCAACTGATGGGCATCTACTCATTTTTCAATTCTTTGCTCCACAAAAAAAGCTGCTACAAACATTTTAGTCATATGGGTCATTGTCCCTTTTTATGATTTCTTTGAGATACAGACCCAGTAGAGACACTGCTGGGTTGAAGGGTATGCAAACCCTTTGAAACCCTTGTGGAGTACTTTCAAATTGCTCTCCAGAATGGTTGGATCAATTCACAACTCCAACAACAATATATTAGTGTCCCAGTTCTCCTACATCCTGTTCAACATTTAGCATTATCTTTTCCTGTCATTTTAGCCAATCTGAGAGGTGGGAGGTGGTGTATCAGATTTGTTTTAATTTGCATTTCTCTAATCAATAGTGATTTTGAGCATTTTTTCATGTGACTATAGGTGACTTTAATTTTGCCATCTGAAAACTGTTCATATCCTGTCACCATTTATCAGTTGGGGACTGATATAATCTTATGAATTTGAAACAATTCTTTATATTTTAGAAATGAAAGCTGTATCAGAAACACTGGCTGTAAACATTTGTTCCCAGCTTTGTACATCCCTTTTAATTATGTTTCTGTCGGTGTTTTTTATGCATTTAATTTAATGTAATCAAAGTTGTTGTCCATTTTGCCTTTCATAATGCTCTCTAGTTCTTTGGTCATAAATTCCTCCCTTCTCCAAAGATTTGATATCTTTTGTTCTCCTAATATGGTTCTGTTATCATCCTTTATGCCCAAATGATGTACCCATTTTTATCTTTCTTTGGTATAGGGTGTGAGATGTAGGTTTATGCTGAGTTTCTTAAATATTTTTTAAAAGTTTTCATAGCAAATAGGGAAAGAAGGTGTACTACCAAATTCCTTCTATGACACAGATATGGTGCTGATAGCTAAACCAGGTAGGGAGAAAACTGAGAAAGAAAACTATAGACCCATTTCCCTAATGAATATTGATGCAAAAATTTTAAATAAGATTTTAGCAACAAGATTACAGAAAGTCATCCCCAGGATAATACATCATGACCAAGTAGGATTTATACCAGGAATGCAGGGCTGGTTCAATATTAGGAAAACAATTAGCATAATCAATTATATCAATAACCAAATTAATAAAAACCATATGATTATCTCCATGGATGCAGAAAAAGCCTTTGATAAAATCCAACATGCATTCCTATTAAAAACACTGGAGAGTATAGGAATAAATGGGCTTTTCCTTAAAATGATTAGTAGTATCTACTTAAAACCTTCAGCAAGTATCATATGTAATGGAGTCAAACTAGAACCATTCCCAATAAGATCAGGAGTGAAACAAGGCTGCCCATTGTCACCATTATTATTTAATATTGTCTTAGAAATGTTAGCTTTGGCAGTAAGAGAAGAAAAAGAGATTAAAGGAATTAGAGTAGGTAATGAGGAAACCAAATTATCACTCTTTGCAGATGACATGATGATATACGTAGAGAACCCTAAAGACTCAACTAAAAAACTACTAGAAACAATTCACACACAACTTTAGCAAAGTTGCAGGATACAAAATAAATCCACATAAATCATCAGCATTTTTATATATTACCAATAAAGTTCAGCAGCAAGAGATACAAAAAGAAATTCCATTCAAAATAACTGTTGATAGTATAAAATATTTGGGAATTTATCTGCCAAGAGATAGTCAGGACCTATATGAACTAAACTACAAAACACTTTCCACACAAATCAAATCAGACCTAGTCAATTGGAAAAACTTAAAATGCTCATGGGTAGGCCAAGCAAATATAATAAAAATGACAATACTACCCAAACTAATTTACTTATTTAGTGCCATACCAATCAAACTCCCAAGAAATTATCTTACAGATCTAGAAAAAATAGTAGCAAAGTTCATTTGGAAAAACAAAAGGTCAAGAATTTCAAGGGGATTAATGAAAAAAAAGGCTGATGATGGAGGACTTGCTGTACCAGATCTAAAACTATATTATAAAGCAGCGGTCATCAAAACCATATGGTACTGGCTAAGAAATAGAATAGTCGATCAGTGGAATAGGATAGAATCACAAGACAAACTAGGCAATAACTATAGCAATTTGGTTTTTGATAAACCCAAAGACCCCAGCTTTTGGAATAAGTATTCACTATTTGACAAAAACTGCTGGGAAAACTGGAAACTAGTGCGGAAGAAATTAGGGCTTGACCCACATCTAACACCACATACCAAGATAAGATCTAAATGGGTTCATGATCTGGATATAAAGAGTGATACTATAAGTAAATTAGAGGAATGTAATATAGTTTACCTCTCAGACCTATGGAGATGGAATAAATTTATGTCTAAAGAAGAACTGGAACTCTTAATTGAAAACCAGATAGATAACTTTGACTATATAAAATTAAAAAGTTTTTGTACAAACAAAATCAATGTAGACAAGATTAGGAGGGAAGTAATAAATTGGGAAATCATCTTTACATTTAAGGGTTCTGATAAAGGTCTCATCTCTAAAATATATGGAGAATTGTCTCATTTATAAAAATTCAAGCCATTCTCCAATCAATAAATGGTCAAAGGATATGAACAGACAATTTTCAGAGGATGAAATTAAAACTATTTATATTCATATGAAAAGGTGCTCCAAATCACTGTTGATCAGAGAAATGCAAATCAAGACAACCCTGAGGTACCACTTCACACCTGTCAGATTGGCTAAAATGACAGGAAAAGTTAATGATGAATGTTGGAGGGGTTGTGGGAGGGCTGGGACACTGATGCATTGTTGGTGGAGCTGTGAACGGATACAGCCATTCTGGAGAACAATTTGGAGCTATGCTCAAAAAGTTATGAAACTGTGCATACCCTTTGACCCAGCAGCATTTCTATTGGGCTTATATCCCAAAGAAATCATAAAGGAAGGAAAAGGCCCCACATGTGCAAGAATGTTTGTGGCAGCCCTTTTTATATTGGCTAGAAACTGGAAATTGAATAGATGCCCTTCAATTGGAGAATGGCTGAATAAATTATGGTATATGAATATTATGGAATATTATTGTTCTGTAAGAAATGACCAGCAAGATGATTTCAGAGAGGCCTGGAGAGACTTACATGAACTGATGCTGAGTGAAATGAGCAGAACCAGGAGATCATTATACACGGCAACAACAGTACTATATGACGATTAATTCTGATGGACATGGCTCTCTTCAACAATGATATGTTTCAAACCACCTCTAGTTGTTCACTGAAGAAAGCCATATACACCCAGAGAGAGGGATGCGAAATGTGGACCACAACATAACATTCTCATACTCCTTGATTGATGTTTGCTTACATTGTGTTTCCTTTATCTGATATATCATTTGTGTAGATAAGATTTTTCTTGCACAACAATGATAAGTTTGGAAATATGTATACATATATTCGATTTGCCAATATTTTAACATAATTAACATGTAGTGGATATCCTGCCATCTAGGGGAGGGGTGGGGAAGTTGGGGGGAAAAATTTCTAAAGGAAAGCTATGTAAGTGTTATTGTTGAAGAATTACCCACACATATGTTATGCAAATAAAATAAAATTTAAAAAGAAAAAAAAAAGAATTAATATTTTTACCAAAAAAAAAAAAAGTTTTCATAGCAATTTTTTTTTTCAAATAGTGAGTTCTTATTCCAGGAATTAGGGGGATTATCAAATGCTAGATTACTATAGGCTTTGTTTATTGTGTCATGTATATCTAATCTATTCACTGATCCACCACTTTGTTTTTTAGCTAGTACCAGATGGTTTTGTTGACTGCTGCTCTATAATATAGTTTTAGGTTTGGTACTGTTAAGCCACCATTCTTTGAATTTTTTTCATTAATTCCTTTGATATTCTATACTTTTTATGCTTCCAAGTAAATTTTTTTTATTATTTTTTCTAGTTCTATAAAATAGCATGTTCATATAGTTCTTGGAGTTATCTTGGCAGATAGACACCCAAGTATTTTATTTTCTCTACAGTAATTTTAAATGGATTTTTATATCTTGCTAATAGGCTTTGTCAGTAATATATAGAAATGGTGATGTTTTGTGTGGGTTTGTTTTATATCCTGCAACTTTTCTAAAGCTGTGAATTGTTTATGGTAGACATTTGAATGATTTTTTAGGATTCTCTAAGTATAGCATCATATCATCTGCAAAGATTTCCTCCTTGCCTATTCTAATTACTTTAATTTCTTTTTCTTTTCTTATTAATAAAGCTAACATTTCTAGTACAATATTGAATAATAGTGGTGATAATGGGTGTTCTCGTTTCACTCCTGATCTTACTAGGAAGGTAACCAACTTCTCTCCATTACAAATAATGTTTGCTGTTAGTTTTAGATAATGTTTGTGATTTTTAAGGGAAGTTCCATTTATTCCTATGCTCTCTAGTGTTTCTATTAAGGATGGGTTTTATATTTTGTCAAAAGCTTTTTTCTACATCCATTGAAATTATCATATCATTTCTGTTTGTTTTGTTATTGATAATGGTTAACTGTGGTAATAGTTTTCCTGATATTGAACCAGCCCTGCATACATGGTATAAATTCCAATCAGTCATAATGTATTATCCTGCTGATAAATTGTAATTTCTTTGCTAATATTTTCTTTAAAATTTTTGCTTCAATATTTCTTAGGGAGACTGGTCTGAAATTTACTTTCTCTGTTTTGGCCCTTCCTGGCTTAGGTATTGGTGCCATATTTGTGTCATAGAAGAAATTTGGCAGGACACCTTCTTTACTTATTTTTTTTCAAATAGTTTGCATAATATTGGAATTAATTGTTCTTTAAAAGTTTGATAGAATTGCCTTCTGAATCCATTTGGCCCTGAAGATTTTTTCTTAGGGAGTTCATTGGTGAATTGTTCTGTTTCTTTTTCTAAAATGGCACTATTTAAGTATTTTATTTCCTCTTCTATTAATGTGGGCAGTTTATATGTTTTGTAAATATTCATTTATTTCAGGTAGATTGTCAGACTTCCTGCCATACATAATATGATAAAATTATTTGAGACAATTCTGTAGACCTTATGGTAAAAAAGCAGTATCCATCTCCAGAAAAAGAACTGGTAGGGCCCATTTGCAAATTAAAGATACTTTTTTTTTTAACTTTTTTTTTCTCTTGGGATTTTTGTCTTTGTTTTCTTTCACAGAATGACTTACATGAAAATGTGATTTGCACAACTACACATGTATAACCTATGTCAAATTATTTGCTTTCTCAATGAGAAGGAAAGAGAGGAATGGAAAGAACTTGAGACTTAAAATTTGAACAAAAAAAGAATGATCTTGATTTCTAAATTTTTGTAATTTAAATTTTACTTGTTAAGAAGATTTTATTTCTTTTTTTTGTGGTCCTTGATTGTCTTCTAATGCATAACACTTCATACAATTGATAAGTGTTTATTGGTTAAAAGAGTTTGATAATTACTTCTGATTTTGTTGTTTAACCTCTGTGTTTGGTTCCCAGTATTGTATTTTGACAGAATATGATAAAATGTTTAATTCAACTATATAATGTCATTATAGTGTGGATAAGATAATATGTATGAATTAACAAAAGTTGGAAAGCTATAATTCTCAACCTAACTTCTCTGATTTATCAGTCTGTGTTCAAATTTATTCCCTAATTGTCTCCAACTTTGCAATGTCCTTAAATTCTTCCCTGCTCTCCTCTTTGATTTATCTCTCTGAATTTAAGCATTGTTTGCTCTGTTTAGTTTCATCTTTCCTCAATATTGGTGAACATAATTAGAATTGGTAAAATGTCTAATTACAGGTAAGTTTTTCATACTGAGTCTATTGATCTGTATTAAAAAATATTGGTATTTTGTCTTCCAGAAGAAATCAACTTCTTGGATTTTTTTCAAACTGTAAATTCTATGAAAACAATTATAAGACACAAACTCCACATAGTAGGTGTGTTCTCCTACTATTCTTCCTACCATCCCCCTTAATCCTACTCCAGTAAAATTGTTTTTGAAGGTCTGTCTGTGGAATGTTAGCCTCAGGCTCTATATGTACATAGTTGCTTATTCATTAAACAACTTTCATGAGTGCTGGCTGTTTTGGTTTGAGTTCCTGACTTGGTTTGAACCTTGCTGGCCTAGTCCCAATTCTCCAAAACAGCAGAGTGGGTCCAATGAAAAAAATCTGTTTTTCCTCCCTTCTCTTTGTGTATTTTTTTAATAGAAATCTGAGTATGATGCTTGCTTTTCTTTTTAGAGAGATGATTTCAACTTATTAAAAATGTTTTATATACCTATGACTTTATAGGATTTTTATCATGTGCTACATTTTGTAAAAGGCTTTGACTATATTCACATAGTTTAAGATGCTTTTGTTCTTAACATGATTAATTTTGTTGTTTTTTTTCTAATTTCAAACCATTTTTATGGCTTATATAAATTCAATTTGATCATACTCAATGCCTTTTTCTACTAAAAATTTGCTATGATCTTTTTGCCAGGATTTAAGTTTTAAAATATAAATGGATATACACTAATTACATTATTTTATAGTAAGGGGGTTTTGTATTTTGATTTTTAAGGTATTTTGATATTTGCCTTGTGAAAAGAATACAATAGAGTATTTTCCTTCTCCATTTTTGCAAATAATTTGAATAATATAGATATTATTGTTTGTGGCAGCCCTTTTTGTAGTGGCTAGAAACTGGAAACTGAATGGATGCCCATCAACTGGAGAGTGGCTGAATAAATTACGGTATATGAATGTTATGGAATATTATTGCTCTGTAAGAAATGGCCAGCAGGAGGATTTCAGAGAGGCCTAGAGAGACTTGCATGAACTGATGCTGAGTGCAAAGAGCAGAACCAGGAGATCATTATGCTCAACAATACTATATGACGATCAATTCTGATGGACATGGCTCTCTTCAACAATGAAATGTTTCAAACAAGTTCCAATTGTTCACTGAAGAAAGCCATATATACCCAGAGAGAGGGATGTGAAATGTGGACCACAGCATAACATTTTCATTCTCTCTATTAATGTTTGCTTGCATTGTGTTTCCTTTTTCTGATTTTTCTTTCTTGTAGATACGATGTTTCTTGCATAAAAATGATAAGTGTGGAAGTATGTATACATATATTTGATTTGTCAAGTATTTTAACATAATTAACATGTAGTGGATATCCTGCCATCTAGGGGAGGAGTGGGGTGTAGGGGGGGAAATTTTGTAACAGAAAGCTTTGTAGGGGCAGCTAGGTGGCGCAGTGGATAGATCACCAACCCTGAAGTCAGGAGGACCTGAGTTCAAATCTGGTCTCAGACATTTAACATTCCCTAGCTGTGTGACTCTGGGCAAGTCACTTAACCCCAATTGCCTCAGCAAAAAAGAAAAAAAAAAACAGAAAGCTTTGTAAGGGTTAATGTTGAAGAATTACCCATACATATGTTTTGCAAATAAAAAGTTTTAATTAAAATTTTTTTAAATAATAATATTGACATTGTTTAAAATTCTAATGAAATTAGCCTATAAATTCATCTGGAACAAGAAAATTTATGAAATAGGAATGAAAAAAAAATGAAAAAAATTTAAGAGTATTTCATGTTCTATTAATTTTGGTATTTTATATAAGTAATGCATTATTTTTAATTTTTTCCAGTTTTCTGCAAATAATTGTATATGGTAGTTTCTGAGAATTCTTAGTTCCTCTTTAAAGTAATTTCACATTTTTATAATGTTAAATTGATTTTTCATTCCTATTTTAAATCAGATTAGCTAAATGTATGTCAATTTTGTTAGTAATTTCAAAGAATTAACTTTTATTTTATCAATTATTTAGGCTTTTTTTTTAAATTTCTAACATCCATTTCTCTAATTTTAAAGATCTTATTTCATTTTTATTTTAGAATTTTCTGAAATTCTAGTTCTGTTAGTCTTTTGATTGTTAATTATATATTAGGTACATAAATCTGTTGGGGGTTTTTTCTGTTTATTTAAGGTATGTTGACAGAGATGTAATTTTGCTCTAAGGCTGCTATAGTAGCATCCCAAAAGAAGCCATTAATTATTTTAAAAGTCTTGTTGAGATTTCATTTAGTTCTGTTTTCTGCTTGTGCTGCTAAAAGAGATTATTGTTTTGTGTTATGCTTTATAAAAGTTGTATTTAGTCTTTATACTTTCTATGTTGATTATATAATTTATCTATGCTGTAATATACCTTTTGCTTCTAAACCAAGTAGTACAGAAAAATATGCATATTCTTTAAAGTTTCAATCCTGCCATTCCTCAAATCTTTCACTTCTAAATTTTTTAACAATTGTTCAGTTGATTATTTTCCCATTTATTTCCTTTAAAAAAATCAAAATGATCTATTTCACTTCCTTGCTATCTCTTCTTTGGTCATAAATTCTCCTCTTAATCATAGAACTGGCAGATAACATTTTTCCATGCTCTGCTCATGATCTCACCCTTTATATCTGATTCATGTACTCATTTCTTATATTATCTTAGTATGCAGTGTGAGTTGTTGGTCTATATCTAGTTTCTGCCAAACTGCTTTTCAATTTTCCCAACAATTTTTGCCAAATAGTAAATTCTTGTCCCAAAAGTTTGGATCTTTGAGTTTACCAAACACAAGATTACTATGGTCATTTACTACATATATTCTGTACCTAATCTATTTGACTGCTCTCTCACTCTATTTTTTTAGCCTATATAAAATTTTTTAAATTACTTTTATACTTTGTAATATAGTTTGAAATCTGGTACTGTGTGGCCACCTTCCTTCATGTTTTTAATCAATTTCCTAAACATTCTGGATATGTTTTGTTCTTTATGATAAATTTCATTATTTTTTTCTAGTTCTATAAAATAATTATTTGGTAGTTTTACTACTTAGAAAAAATCTGAATATTAGATTTAGCCAGCTCTGAAAGAAAAAGGTTAAAAGTTCTCTATTGCCTATATCTTATTGTCATTCAGTTAACATGTTTCTTAGGAATTTCAAAGTTATTTTATTTGAGCATATGCCTAGTACTGATATTGGCTTATTGTTGACAATTCCCTTAAGAATAATATAATTTCCCTTTTTCATATCTACTGAAATTATACATTTTTATCTTTGTCTGACAGGATTATTAGAAATTTTGCTCTTTTTTTTTTTAAAGATTCATTTGATGCATGTTAAATTTTCTTTCAGTCTCCCATTTTGATTTTGACTCTGGGTTCCTTTGTTTTTGTTGTTGTTGTTGTTGTTGTTGTTGTTGTTTTGTTTTTGCTGAGGCAATTGGGGTTAAGTGACTTGCCCAGGGTCACACAGCTAGGGAATGTTAAGTGTCTGAACCAGATTTGAACTCAGGTCCTCCTGACTTCAGGGCTGGTGCTCTATCCACTGCGCCACCTAGCTGCCCCTGGGTTCCTTTGTTTTTAAAATCTTTCTTGCATACAGCAAATTGGATGATTTTGTTTTAATATTTATAACTTTCATTTAATTGGGTTTTGAAAAATATTCATATTTAAAATTATTGAAGTTGGATATTTTTCTTTAGTCATTTTTGTTTTGTTTTAGTTTTTTTTTTTTTAATCTTCATCCTCTTTCAGGTCAGTAATTTGTTCCTGTAATTAGTTGAACATATTCTGCTTTGATATAACTATTCTCATAGATCAATCCTTTCCCCCAGTTTTACTTGACTACTCTTTCCTTAATGTAACATTTCCATTTAAATAATCTATTTTTGCCAAGTTTAAATTTATTTATTTATTTAATACATGTTGCTTTATGAATCACTGGGAGTGAAAAATCAAAACAAAAAGGGAAAAACATGGAAAAGGAAAAAAAAAAACACAGAAGTGAACATAGCATGTGCTGATTTACATTCAAACTCAATAGTTTTTTTTTTTTTTTTGGATGTAGATGGCATTTTCTGACCAAAGTCTGTTGGGATTACTTTGGTTCACTGAACCACTGAAAAGAACCACCTCTTTCATAGTTGATCATCACACATTCTTGCTGAATAATTGATTTTTAAGTCATTTTTTCTCCTCCCCTTTTGTTTCTCTATTCCCTCCTACTAGTTAAACTGCTAGTTCAGTTTCCCTTCCTTTCTTTCCCTCCAAATCTTAAATTTGTCCATTTTCTTTTTATTGTTCCTTTTCCTAATTTTTAAAAAAAATTTCCCCTATATTATTGTCCTCTCTTCCTCTATATTCTAAAATTGTTTTATATGATTTGTGAGTTATGTCATTATCTATTTCTTCTTTAATTTTTATCTGTCCTCTTGGAGGGTAAAGCTTTCAAAAGAGGGGGAAGGGATTTGGCTAAATTTTCTAAAGTGTCTATATTGTTACCTTTATAGATTTTGTTTTATCATCTTTTTTAACCTTCTTATATTTTATCTTAGAAACAAAACAGTAAGAGAAGCAATGTTGGTCATTCTGCTCTACAATCCTACATGATAGAAAATTATCCTCCATTCCCTCAAATGCAGTCCAAAATCATTTCCCTGTAGTACTTTTGTTGTTCATTTTTGTCCAAACTATTATGATCACATGAATCATACTGTCATACTGTTTTGGGATTGTACACTTATTTTGGGCAAAGATACTAGAGGGGTTTGCCATGTCCTTCTCCAGTGGATTAAGGCAAACGGGTTTAAGTGATTGCCCTGAGTCATACAGAAAATAAGTGTCTGAAGCTGGATTTGAATTTACATCATCCTGATTCCAGGCCTAGGAATCTATCTACTGCACCCCCTAGCTGCCATGGTAATATGGTAATGTATTTGTGAAATGTATATGTATGTGTGTGTGTATCTTTTCTATATAATTGTTTCAATGTTATCCCTCTATCAAAATATTAATTCCTTGAGGAAAAGGACCATTTTTTGGACTTTCCTCTCCCTCCCTCTGATTGGAGGTAAAAAGCTCCTCCCAGAATCTCCATTTAAGAGAGGTGACTAGGGAATTCATGCCTTCATTTATCACCCTCCTGCACTTCCTTGATGAAGCAGAAAATATGGATATTTCTCTCTTTTTTTATTAAAGCTTTTTATTTTCAAAATATTAACTTTTTGCAAAACCTCATGTTCCAATTTTTCCTTCCTTTCCCCCCTCCCCTACATGGCAAATAATCAAATATGTGTTAAACATGGTAAAAAAAAATATGTGTTAAATCCAATATAACATACATATTTATACAATTATCTTCTTGCACAAGAAAAATCAAGTCAAAAAGGAAGAAAAAATGAGAAAGAAAACAAAATGCAATCAAGCCACAACAAAAAAAGATTAAAATTGCTATGTTGTGATTCACACTCAGTTCGCACAGTGCTCTCTGAGTGCAGATGGCTCTCATCATCACAAGATCATTGGAATTAGCCTGAATCATCTCATTGTTGAAATGAGCCACATCCATCAAAATTAATCATCTTATAATCTAGTGGTAGTTGTGTACAATGCTGTAAACCAGTACAATGTACTGGTTCTGCTAATTTCACTTAGCATCAGTTCCTGAAAGTCTCTCCAGCCTCTCTGAAATCATCTTGTTGATTGTTTCTTACAGAACAATAATATTCCATAACATTCATATACCATATCTTATTCAGCCATTCTCCAATTGATGGGCATCCACTCACAAACATTTTTGCACATGTGAGTCCCTTACCCTCCTTTAAGATCTCTTTGGGAGAATGTTTGTGGCAGCCCTTTTTGTAGTGGCTAGAAACTGGAAACTTAATGGATGCCCATCAATTGGAGAATGGCTGAATAAATTATGGTATATGAATGTTATGGAATATTATTGCTCTGTAAGAAACGACCAGCAGGATGATTTCAGAGAAGCCTGGAGAGACTTGCATGAACTGAAGCTGAGCAAAATGAGCAGAACCAAGAGATCATTATACACAGCAACAAGACTATATGATGATCAATTCTGATGGATATAGCTCTCTTCAACAATGCAATGCTTCAAACCAGTTCTAATTGGTCAGTGAAGAAGGCCATATACACCCAGAGAGAGGGATATGAAATGTGGACCACAACATAACATTTTCATGCTCTTTATTGATATTTGCTTACATTGTGTTTCCTTTCTCACTTTTTTTTTCTTGTAGACATGATTTTTCTTGCGCAGCAAGTTAAGTGTGGAAATAAGCATACATATATTCGATTTGTCAAGTATTTTAACATAGTTAACATGTAGTGGATCTCCTGCCATCTAGGTGAGGGGTGAGGAGTAGGGGGGGAAAATTTGTAACGGAAAGCTTTGTAAGGGTTAATGTTGAAGAATTACCCATACATATGTTTTGCAATTAAAAAGCTTTAATAAAATGCATTTTAAAAAAAGATCTCTTTGGGAGATAAGCCCAGTAGAAACACCACTGGATCAAAGGGAATGCCCAGTTTGATAGTCCTTTGGGCATAGTTCCAAAGTGTTCTCTAGAATGGCTGGATCCATTCACATTTCCACCAATATATTAGTGCCCTAGTTTCCCCACATTCCCTTCAACATTCATCATTATTTTTTCCTGTCATCTTAGTCCATCTAAGAGGTGTGTAATGATACCTCGGAGTAGTCTTAATTTGTATTTCTTTGATCAATGGTGATTTACAGCACCTTTTCATATGACTAGAAATGGTTTTAATTTCTTCATCTGAAAATTATCTGTTCATATCTTTTGACCAAGTATTTCTCTTTCTTAAGATTCCTTTTTGTGTTATCTTCCCTCAATTAATTTTTAAGATCCTTGGGAGAAGATATTTATTTGTTTTTCTTTGTATCCCTTGAAGTGCCTGGCAAACACGAGAAACAAATGTCTGTTGATTGACTGTCACATAATAAATATTGAAGACATATGATGATGATGATGATGGCGATGATGATGATGATTATATTTCCCCTTCCCCCAACAGGGCTCTTTAGCAGAATCTCCTCCATCTCCTCTGGGGTAAGTCCTCCCTTTTCAGACCTCTAGATTTAATTCTTCCCTTCTGTTATCTCCATTTTTGCTACAGATACCTTTTTTGCCCAAGAGGCTCTAGGAGTCACTATTGTTTTTACTGTTTGCCATGGGCTCTCTCTCTCTTTGCCTGTCTCTGTATTTCTCTGTGTTTCTCTTTGTCTCTGTCTTTCTCCATTTCTTTGTTTCTATCTCCCCCCCCAAATCTATATAGTCAATTTGTCCTTTACCTGAACTAGTCTCACATTCAGAATTGCTCTTTATCTAGATTTCCAAGAGACATCTTCAACTCACATATGTCAAAAATTAAACTCATTACCTTTCCAACCTTCTTCAAAATTGTCCTTTTTCTGTTAAAGATATGAAGGACAAACAAACAACAACAATCTTTCAATGTTTCAGATTCAAAATCTTGTCATTTTCCTGAACTACTTTCTTTTCTTCACCTCATGAACTCTATCTGTTAAAAAATATTGCTATTTCTCTCTCCACAACTTCTCTCATATACAATCCCTTCTTTCTACTAATATATCTGCTACTTTATTTTAGCCTTTCATCAATTCTCTAGATTGTTGCAAGCTTCCTAATAAGTCTCCTTGCCTGGAGTTTCTCACTATTCCAGCACACTGCTGACAAAGTAATTTTAAGCACACTTTTATCCATGTGATTATCCTTTTCAACTAACTCTAGTGGCTTTCTAGACTTCTAGGTTAAAATAGAAACTATTCTGTTTAGCTTTAAAAGTTTTAAACAACCTAAACTCAACCTATCTTCCAGCCACATTGGCCATTATTCCTTCTAATGCATTCTTCAATCTAGAAAATCTGGACTTCACTCAATGGAGAATTCCTCCTAGATTCTCTATTTAAGGAGGGCCCAAGGCAACTACATCATTATTTCCCACCTGTCTACAGGATTATATCATTTCCTTTTAGGGAATACCCTCTCTCTTAACTCCTCTGCCTTTATTCTGAACTTTCTTTATGTGTTATTTTCTCCCATCAGATTGTGAACTCTTTGAGAGTATAGACTATTTTTTGTTTTGTTTTATTTTGCTTTTCTTTGTGTCTCCAGAGCCTGCCACAGTTCTTGGCACATAGTAGTATGAAATGCTTGTTAACTTACTTTTCCTGACATGGCACATATCCTATTTCTATGCCTTTGTACTTACCATTACTCAGATCAGTAATGCATTCACTTCTTTTTTTTAATACATGTATTTTTTATTAAAACTTTTTATTTGCAAAACATATGTATGGGTAATTCTTCAACATTGACCCTTACAAAGCTTTGTGTTACAAATTCCCCCCCCAGTCCCCACCCCTCCCCTACATGGCAGGAGATCCACTACATGTTATTTATGTTAAAATACTTGATAAATTGAATATATGTATATATATTTCCACACTTATAGTTGTGCAAGAAAAATTGTATCTACAAAAAAAATCTGAAAAAGGAAACACAATGCAAGCAAATATCAATAGAGAGCATGGAAATGTTATGTTGTGGTACACATGTGGTCTTCTCTCTAGGTGTATATGGCTTTCTTTGGAACAATTGGAACTGGTTTGAAACATTTCATTGTTGAAGAAAGCCACATCCATCAGAATTGATCATCATATAGTATTGTTGTTGCCATGTATAATGATCTCCTGGTTCTGCTCACTTCGCTCAGCATCAGTCCATAATGCATTCACTTCTTGCTTCTGTCTCATAAAGTTCCTCTCTTTGTTAAAAATGTAGCTCAGATATCATCTTCTGTTTGATCTTTCTTGAACTGCCCCCACATTCCCAATTGATTGTGCCCTTTTTTAAAAAACTTCCTTATATTTAAGTATTTCATATATGTATATATATACATATATACATAAATATATATATATATTTACTTTTATTTATACTATTATTAACTTTTTATTTATGATGTCTTTTTATATATACTTCTTGTCCCTACCATTAAAATAGAATCTCATTGTGAATAAAGATTATTTCATTCTTTGTATTTGTATCTGTGTCAAAAACATAACAGTTAATTGAAACTTATTGATAGATCTTTCTTGAATAATCTTTAGAATGGATTAACTGATTTCCATTACTTATTCTTTTTCTGACAGCTATATTAAATTACTATTCTTATCTGTTTAGGATGTTTATAAATTTACAAATATTCTGCTTGTATTTTGTTGTTGTTGTTGTTTGGCATTTTTTTTTCAAATTTGTCTCAAATGTCTCCCTTTCCTTGAATATCTAACTTTTATTCATTGATGATTAGGCTCAAGTTTGCAGAGTATGTCATTTTATTTTGGGTTATATCTTGAATTCTTTACTTCTGAGAATATATTATTTCATTTCCTTTTATGATTTTACATAGTGGTTGAATAATCTTTTGTAGAATTGTTATTTTCAGAATTATTAAAATTAATCACTACTCATGTTGGTGTTTAAATAAAACTTTTGTTTCTGTTTTTTGTTGTCCTCAAGGAAATTTATCTATTCTCTTAATTGTTTTTTGTTGCCTGTATTTTTGGAATTTCTGGGTAATTTTCTTGTATAATTCCTAAATTATGATTTTTTTAGTCATGTTAATCTGGGAGACTAATGATCTTTTAGCAATCTCTGTGCATCCCATCTCCAATTTTTTGTATTCTTTTATAAGTTAATAATTTTTCAAAGTATGTTTTACATATAATAATAACATATTGACAATGACTCATAGAAAGTATAATTGTCAAAATGTGCTTATAATGAATTATAGAGTTGAGAGTCTAAAGGGTAACTCTATATAACAAGTGAGATTTCAAGTAATAAATGACTTCTTTCTTCCTTATCACCTGCCTTAATTCCTCTCTATTTAACTCCCTTTCTTCCTTCTATCCTTCTGCTTTCTTTTTCTCTTTTCCTCTTCCTTTCTTCCTTTCTTTTTCTTTCTTTTTTTTGTTCATCATGATACCAGTATAATTTTACGTATGATTCACCAAATAATTTTCCCTAGTAAACTCTGCACATTTTTTCAGTATCTTTTCCTCATTATGAGAAGCAGCATAATATATTTGGTGGATACCAAGTTAGCCTACAAGTTAGAAATTGGTTCAGATGCAGTCTCTGACACATACTGGTTGTATGATCCTGGGCAAGTCATTTGGCCTCTCAATGTCCCCTGTAACTCTCTAAGACTTTAAGTTGCAGAGAAAGTGCCAAATTGAGGTATCCTCAACAAGATCCCTCCTTTTTGCCAATGAAACTATATGTGTGTGTGTATGTGTATATATGTATATATATATATATACATACATATACATATATAGATAGATAGATATAGATAGATAGATATAGATATATAGTATTTTACTCCAAAATACAGAATTTATTGTTTAGATTCAATCATTCTTGATGTTAGGTTAACCATCCATTGCTATAAGTTTACATTCATTAATCCCTGAAAATAATAAAAAGTGAAACAAGGTTGGAGTTTATTTGCATTATAGTTTATGCATGAGATATAAGCCTTGTATATATTTTCTAAAGCTCTTCCCTTTTTTCCCTTTTTTTCTTTAAATATAGGCAGGGAAGCCTTTTAATGAAAGAACTCAGATCCAAATTCTCATAACATTAATATTATAGTCCTGGCTATTTTTTAGCTTTACCATGATAGGAAAAAGAAACACCTTCCACTTTAATAACTAAATTAATTTTTTCCTCCCACAACAGATGGGCAATTATTAAAGTCAGAAAGATCTTGGCAGCCTCTTCCACTGGTAAATAGAAGGATGCATTCTCATCATATGATTAATTAATGTTCCTGATTCAAAGAGATATGAAATCGCTTTACATTCCTTCTGTTATTGAATAATCTACCGTGCATTATTGCTCAGGCACATTTTACATTCATGCAGTTAAATGGCAAGTAATAAGCCACAAAGGCCCAAATTTATTCTGAATGCTATTTGAGTTACTGAATACTATATCTTCAGAGGAAGTACAGTATAGGGGAGAGGCAAACAAATGGGATAGAAGGCAGAAAAGAGGAAGAAATAGATTTTCTAATTGCTACAGCCTTAGAAGTTTCTCTTTGGCTCCTATCTTGACCATGGTTTATGATGTGAGCTTGTTCAAGTCATATAATCTCATGTTAACATGCTTTCCTATTTATAAATCAATATGATACAATATTTCCCTGAAAGTAATTTAAAATCTATTTCCAGTTTAAATTTTAAGAAAGTTTTACTATAATGGATGAATCAGTTATCATATAGGTATAAGCCTAGGTTTTCTTAGTAAATATTCATATAGATATAAACATTTATCTATAGATGCCTTTAAATACATATATCTATAGATGGATATAAATATAGATGTACAGATAGCCCTTCCCTCAAGGATTGAATAACCTAACATAATAATATCTTATGCTTAGCACAGTGTTTGGCACATACTAGGCAGTTAATAAATGTTTATGCATACATATATTTGTATAAGCACATATATGGATATAGTTTTAATATATACATACATTCAAAATATGGAAAGGAGTAAGATATTAGGATTTAAAAGATACCTTTGTCTTTTCCAGAAGCTCAAAGCAAAAACTTGTTGCCTCCTGTGAAAAATATTTAAACTATTTTCTAAGAAAATCATGTATGTATCAAAAGAAACTGAAACAATGCTACTTCTTTTCCTTCTTTTTTTTGCTTCATTCCTTCTTTCCTTTCTATTCCCTTCCTTCCACAATTATGTGTTAAGTGTTTACTTAAGTACAAATCACAGGCTGAATGACAGTTGGAAACATAAAGATATCATACTTAAAATGAATTCCTGTCATTATGTGCAACCAATAATCTTCAAATTCTTTATTGAATTTAATGAATTTACATTTTCTGTCTCCTCCCCTTTGCGGGCAGCCAAAAAGAAAAAAAAAAAATGGGTGGAAAAGACTTTCCTAACAGAATGCGAGCCCATTTTCCCAAAAACATCATTACAAAACTGAAAATTTCATCCCATCAAGTCATTAGATAACTAAAACTTTCCTACCTGCTGCATTACTATCAGCAGAAAGGCAGTGGATTGTTAGTAAAAAACATAGCCAAACTCACTGTATGGGTTGTTTTTCCTGATGAAAGACGAAATGATGGTCAGAAGTGGGGGATGGGATGAAGATGTCAAAGAGAATGACAGACAATGGAATGAACTGAAAACAGAAATTTTAGAAAATAAGAAAAAATAGTAATTTTTCTATGTGGTGATAAAAAAGGTTAGGGCAGATAAATATTTTGTGTATTTGAAAACAATTTTTCTCTGGTTTCTCAGGTTGCACTTATTATTGAACCACTGAAACTCTACTTTCCTGAGAATAAATATTTGTTAAAAACGGAGTGGCTTTTAAGAAATGAAAATAGCTCCATTTTTTGTTCCTGAGGCAATTGGGGTTAATTGACTTGCCGAGGGTCATACAGCTTGAACTCAAGTCCTCCTGACTTCAGGGCTTGTGTTCTATCCACTATGTCATCCAGCTGCCCAAAAATAACTCCATTTTATAAGGAATATAAAAAGAGAAAAGAAAGTGATGCCCTTGAATAATTCTCAGAACCCCAACATTTGTTCTTTAATGTAATTCCTTCATACCTTGGGAGTTTAACTTATGATTCTGATAAAGATTATTGAATTATGCTTGAAGTAATGTATAAGAGTCCTAACAAGGAAAATTATTCTGGTTAACAGAAAATGACAGTATGTTTTCTCTTCCTATTTCTCTTCCTATTTCTCCTGATAAAAATATTCTAACCAAGAGTTCATACTCTTGCAAATATTTAAGAATTCTAGAATATATAGCTGGGTAGAAGCTGTAGCAGTGATAGTAGTAGTGGTAGCAGTGGTAGCAGCAACAATAATAGTAGTAATAGTAGTAGCAGCAGCAGCAGCAGCAGCAGTAAGTAGCATTCAAATAATAATAAGCATTTATTTACTCTACCTAGAAGGCACAGTAATAATGCTAAAAATGGAGTCCAGATGACCTGAATTCTATCTTTATGAACCTGGAAAAGTCACTTAACTTCTGTCTGCCTCAGTTCCTTCATCTGTAAAATGGAGATAAGAAATAAGTGATTTTCTCAGAGTCATACAGCTAATTAGTGTCTGAAATAAGATTTTAAACTCATGTCTGGTTGATTCCAAGTCTAATATTGATTTTATCCTTTTTCCTCAATTCTATACATATTTTTTCTATTTCTCTTTTGGTGACATATTCTGTATTTTCTGTAGCCTTAGTGCAATAATTCTATTACCTGCAAAAAAGGTTAAAATATGTTTCATTGTTGTTGGTTTGTTGTTTTTTATTTTTGTTTTTTTCCCCTGATTCCTCAATCAAAACCTCAAGTTTTCAGTTGATAATAGGATGCTTTGAATATTATTATTGTAATCTCAATGAAGCATCTGTGGATAGCACTCTAGATTCCAAATTTCCAAATAGATTCTATTATCACTTCTGCTATTGGAATTTTTTTGTATCTATAAAGTATATTACTTAATTGTTCCATTTATTGACTTCTCTATCTGATAAAGGAGGATAATTTCTGATCACAGAGGGTTACGGTTGTCTTCAGAGCCAAGAACACTTGAGTTTAAGTTATCCCTCTCACACATACCAGCTGTGTGACCATAAGTAGTCATTTCTTCTATTGCCAATGATAGTTCTTGAAGACTATAATACCTATTTTAAAACTCCTTCACCTATTAAAAAACTCCATTGTGGAAGAGAGTTTTCACACTAGGAATTCACCATATTGGGAAATTATTGGTCTCTATCTAAATCAATCCTTCTAGATTATAATATTATGGGGATATAAGAAATGACAGATGTGAGAAAACTAGTTCTTATAAAAATTCAAAGTAATATTCATTCTATAATTCCTTAATAGTTTCAAGATGTGTTTATGAGCTTATTAATGTCTACTATGTGCCAGGATCAATTGTTAGTTGGGAATATAAAGACAAAGATGAAAAATTTCCTATCTTCAAGAAGTTTTTATTCTATTGGGGAGGCAACATATATGTGTATGTGTGTATGTGTGTGTGTTTTCACCTGCATATATAAGCTTAAAATTGTACTAACATAATGTTTATGCATGTATAAATATGAAAACATGATGGAGAAAATTATTATAAACTCAGATGTTTGGGGAAGAAGCATGGCATGAGTATGTTTGGAAATTAGGAAAGGCTTCATGTAAAAGTTAATGCTTGAGAGTTGAACTTTAAAAAGAAATAAGGATTTTAAGAGCTGAATGTGAGGAAGGAATGCTTTCTAAGCATTCTAAGCACATTTTAAGCATATTCTAAGCATAAAATATGCCCTGACAAAAAAAATCACAACAATGGAAGATGCAGTATCATAGGTGAGAAACAATGGGAAGACCAGTTTGGTGGACTATGAAGTGTGTGTAGGAATGTAACGTTAGAAAGATAATTTGGATTCAAGTTGTGAAGGCTTTCAATGCCTAACATAAGAGTTTTCATTTGATGTTAGGAATAATAGAGAGCCATTGAAGTTTATTGAGTAGAGCAATGACTGATAAGCCCTAGTCATTAGACTATTCACTTTGGATGCTGTATGTGAGATGAATTAGATTTGAGAGAGAAATACCAATTAAAAAGCTATCATAGTAATCTAGATCAGAGTTGACTAGAGGCTGAACTAGCCTGATGACCATGTAAATAGAGAGAATGGGAAGATACAAGAGATGATATGGATACAATATTGACAAGGCTTTGCAACTGATTAATTCAAAATATGGATTGAGAATAATGCCAACCCAACCCCCAAAATGACACTGAAATGCAGGATTCAGTTCCAGTTCTTTTTCCATGCACCTCAAATTATCAGAGAGAGATTTATGAACTCCACATTAATTAGTACCCAGAGGAAAAAAAAACTCTTCCTACAAATTCAGATTTTAGAATTCTACGTAATTATGAAAAATGTCCTCAACTTCCACATCTTTTTAGCTTAGTAATTCAAATTGTAACTGTTTGTTACAGAAAAGTAAATGTGTTCTTAAAAATACAATTTTTATTTCAAAATGAACCAGTTCTATAGAAGTACACAAATGAGAGTCCTTAAATTTGTTCTCAAACTAACATGAAGCTGAGCTCCACTAGAAACAAATAGGGCAGGAAGCTTTAGTATGCAGAAAGCACTTGCTTAGAGTTGCTTCACCTGCCAGTTGTGATTAATTTGCTATTTCTTACAATGTCTCACTTTGATTATTAATGATAATGATTTGATTTATGAGTTCTGTCCACTGAATATTCTCAATTTCCAAAGATGTATCCTTTTGGAGAAAAAAAGAGAGAGAGAGAGAGGAGAGAGAGCACAAGAGAGCGAATCTACTTAGGAGATAGTGAGTCAGGTAATAGAATGTGGCATCATTTACTATTGGATTCCAGTTCAAATCTATCTCTTCATATTTTCCTTTGGAGTAGTTGGAAATCTGAAAGCTGGGGCACAGATATTGTACATAATAAATGAGAGGGAAATCCATGATTACACCTCTGTTCTGTGGCTTTGTCTCTGTTTGTGTTGTAAGACTAGAAAACATTTGGGACCAAGGCTTTTGGATTAGTAAAACCAAAATTAGTCTGGGCAGAGAATTAAATCATAGATGTTGTTCTGAATACTAAGATGTTGTTGCAATTCAGGCTACATGTAGAAGCTGAGATTTTAAAAATTGAATGCTACTATGTTAGTTAATAAAATAATCAACATAAAATATTAGAATAATTTTATTTCAATGGTGCAATATGCATCCTCAGGAGACTATCAAGTTTTACATCAGATGTATCCCTTGATTGATTCAGAAAAAAAGATACTTCAAGGAATGTATTTTAATGTTTTAAACCCCTTTTATATACACAAATAACTACAAAATATTCTTTAAAAAATTTGAAACAAAATCTGAGAATTAAAAAGACGTTCATCTTTTCCTGATAACTATCTCTTGGGTAAAATTGAAGGAGATAAATTATAGAAATAAAAGTAATAATGACAAATAGATAAAACATCTCCCAAGTATGAGACCAACAACTAATCTTCCCATGTAGCTATGATTAAATAATTACCAGTGTTTCATTAGTATAACTTTGACTGTGAGATTCATATCTATGGTCTGCATACACACTTCACTGTGGGGACAGGTAATAGGTGAGGTGTTTTTCTCCTTTTCTTTTTATCTGGATTTGAAGAAAACAACCCAATAAATGGCAAGAAATGAAACAGAGAAGTTTTCTAATATGCCTGATGAAGCATCTCTAATTAACATTATTATAAACCAACAACTGCATGGTACTATTTTATTCTATGCAATCAGAAAAATGCAGATCCATCTCTTCTCCTAAAATTCAACTTTTATTCTTTGTCACTTATTTCTGTTCAAAATGTAATGTAAAATCTAGACAATATGTTGATTCTCAATAGAAAATTAGTTCTTGGCTGTGGCAAATGTGAGACAAAAATATTTTTTGCAACATTCTTTGTGACATGTTCTAACATAGGAAAGAGAAATATATATATATATAAATCTGATACTATCATTTTAAAAAAATTCTGCCCTGAAATAGAATTTCATCATTTGGCAACCTTTCCTGAGTATCCATTCAGTGCTAAGCAATATATCATTAATAGTACTTGACATTCAAAGGACTTCCACAAAAATCTCCTTTGATCCCTTCACAGATTTTATAAAGTAAGTAAGTCCTGGGATATGAGAAAATGAAAAATAATGAAGGTTCAAAGTTGAGTCTAAGATTATGAATCTTAAACTGAGAGGATAAAATTACCCTCAATAAAAATGAGGCAGGTTAGAGCACAAATTTGGGGGGAAAGATAATAAACACTATTTTGAAAATGTAAAAATGTGAAAATTTGAAATACCTATTGGACATCCAGTAGGGACATCTTGTGGGCAGTTGTCAGTGCATAAGTAGAGTTCAACCCTAAAGACTCAACTAAAAAACTACTAGAAACAATTCACAATTTTAGCAAAGTTGCAGGATACAAAATAAATCCACATAAATCATCAGCATTTTTATATATCACCAATAAAGTTCAGCAGCAAGAGAAACAAAAAGAAATTCCATTCAAAATAACTGTTGATAGTATAAAATATTTGGGAATTTATCTGCCAAGGGATAGTCAGGAACTATATGAACTAAACTACAAAACACTTTCCACACAAATAAAATCAGACCTAGTCAATTGGAAAAACTTAAAATGCTCATGGGTAGGCCGAGTGAATATAATAAAAATGACAATATTACCCAAACTAATTTACTTATTTAGTGCCATACCAATCAAACTCCCAAGAAATTATCTTACAGATCTAGAAAAAATAGTAGCAAAGTTCATTTGGAAAAACAAAAGGTCAAGAATTTCAAGGGGATTAATGAAAAAAAAAAGGCTGACGATGGTGGACTTGCTGTACCAGATCTAAAACTATATTATAAAGCAGCGGTCATCAAAACCATTTGGTACTGGCTAAGAAATAGAGTAGTCGATCAGTGGAATAGGATAGAATCACAAGACAAACTAGGCAATAACTATAGCAATTTAGTCTTTGATAAACCCAAACACCCCAGGTTTTGGGATAAGTATTCACTTTGACAAAAACTGCTGGGAAAACTGGAAACTAGTGTGGAAGAAATTAGGGCTTGACCCACATCTAACACCACATACCAAGATAAGATCTAAATGGGTTCATGATCTGGATATAAAGAGTGATACTATAAGTAAATTAGAGGAATGTAATATAGTTTACCTCTCAGACCTATGGAGATGGAATAAATTTATGTCCAAAGAAGAACTGGAACTCTTAATTGAAAACCAGATAGATAACTTTGACTATATTAAGTTAAAAAGTTTTTGTACAAACAAAATCAATGCAGACAAGATTAGGAGGGAAGCAATAAATTGGGAAATCACCTTTACATTTAAGGGTTCTGATAAAGGTCTCATCTCTAAAATATATAGAGAATTGTCTCATATTTATAAAAATTCAAGCCATTCTCCAATCAATAAATGGTCAAAAGATATGAACAGACAATTTTCAGAGGATGAAATTAAAACTATTTGTAGTCATATGAAAAGGTGCTCCAAATCACTATTGATCAGAGAAATGCAAATCAAGACAACCCTGAGGTACCACTTCACACCTGTCAGATTGGCTAAAATGACAGGAAAAGTTAATGATGAATGTTGGAGTGGGTGTGGGAGGGCTGGGACACTGATGCATTGTTGGTGGAGCTGTGAATGGTTACAGCCATTCTGGAGAACAATTTGGAGCTATGCTCAAAAAGTTATCAAACTGTTCATACCCTTTGACCCAGCAGCATTTCTATTGGGCTTATATCCCAAAAAAATCATAAAGGAAGGAAAGGGCCCCACATGTGCAAGAATGTTTGTGGCAGCCCTTTTTGTAGTGGCTAGAAACTGGAAATTGAATAGATGCCCTTCAATTGGATAATGGCTGAATAAATTATGGTATATGAATATTATGGAATATTATTGTTCTGTAAGAAATGACCAGCAATTTCAAACCACCTCCAATTGTTCATTGAAGAAAGCCATATACACCCAGAGAGAGGGATGTGAAATGTGGACCACAACATAACATTCTCATACTCCTTGATTGATGTTTGCTTACATTGTGTTTCCTTTATCTGTTATATCGTTTGTGTAGATAAGATTTTTCTTGCACAACAATTTCCAAACAAGTTTGGAAATATGTATACATATATTCGATTTGCCAATATTTTAACATAATTAACATGTAGTGGATATCCTGCCATCTAGGGGAGGGGTGGGGAGTTGGGGGGAAAAATTTGTAACAGAAATCTATGTAAGGGTTATTGTTGAAGAATTACCCACACATATGTTATGCAAATAAAATAAAATTTAAAAAAAAATTAAAAAAATAAGTAGAGTTCAAGAGAAAGAGGAGTACTGGATTTAAAATTTGGGGCTCCTCTTTGATAGTATACTACTTGATTCCAAGGGAGATGATGAAATCTCCAACATGTATATAGAAAGAGGAAAAGATATCTTTTTCTCCCCTCTGGAAAATGAGTCTTTTGAAATGCCTGGGGTAAAGAAGCAGAGAATGTATGATGATCCCCAAATGGTGTCTGAGAAAGAGTGTTTATACAAGTAAAAAGAAAACTAGAATTATCTAAAAGTATATTGGTACCTTAGAGTATATTTGGTTCCTCCTCTTTAGAAATCATCAAGTATAGCCTAAATGACCTCTTGTCAAGTGTGTTGTAGAGAGGATACCTTTTCAGTTATGGGTTGGACCAAGTAGCATCTGATGAAGCTCTTCCAACTCTGAAATTCTATGAGTCTATGCATATTGTAGCAACTCAAATATAGGAGGATAGGTTGATTTGTTGAAAAAAGAATGTCATCAAGACATTAGACTATCTGAGAATAATAGGAGAAAAAATTTGAAACTGGTATGTAATAACATCAAGAATCTGGAAAGGATAATATAAGACAATGAATCATAAAGGAAGAGAGAGATTGATGAATAATGGCAGAAGAAGGATATGGAGTTGTGTATTAGGCTTAAAGTGTGTTCCAGCTTCTCCTATCAGGTTGGGGTAGTAGGGGATATAACAAAAGGAGCAGCTAGTACTGAAGATGGTTTCCAATAGTAAAATGTTTTCCAAAAAGATCCAGGTATATAAAAGCTCAATATAATGGAAAGTACATAAAGAAGAGTTCAAAAAAGAAGAGCAATTGATTAACAATTGACAGATGGAAATTGAGAATAAAAGAGAAAAGGGGAGTGATATAATTAAGCTGGAGGGGAAAAATAATATAGGGAAAGATAAACAGTAAAGAGGGCTTTTCTATTAATCCACAAGCATTTATTAAGCACTATGTATCAAGCACTATGATAAGAGCTAGGGATATACACCAAAAACAAATTAATAGATTTGGGGAAAGAAATAAGCATTTCTTTTTTATTAAAGTTTTTTATTTGCAAAACATGTATAGGTAATTTTTCAATATTGACCCTTACAAAGCTTTCCGTTACAAATTTTCCCCCCTAGTTCCCACCCCTCCCCTAGATGGCAGGAAGTCTACTACATGTTAATTATGTTAAAATACTTGACAAATAGAATGTATGTATACATATTTTTACAGTTATCTTGCTGTGCAAGAAAAGTCGGATCAACAAGAAAAAAAATCTGAGAAGGGAAACATAATACAAGCAAACATCAATAGAGAGCATGGAAATGTTATGTTGTGGTCCACATTCATATCCCTCTCTCTGGGTGTATATGGCTTTCTTCACTGAACAACTGGAACTGGTTTGAAGCATTTCATTGTTGAAGAGAGCCATGTCCATCAGAATTGATCATCATATAGTCTTGGTGTTGCCGTGTATAATGATCTCCTGGTTCTGCTCATTTCACTTAGCATCATTTTATGCCAGTTTCTCCAGGCCTCTCTGAAATCATCCTGCCAGTCATTTCTTATAGAACAGTAATGGAATAAGCATTTCTTAAACATGTACAAAATACCAAACACTGCACAGTTTTTCAGATATTATATTATTTAGTCCTTACAACAACCCTGGGAGGTAAATGCAGTTTACAGTTGAAGAAACTATGGCAGAGACAGATTACATGACTTGCCTAGAGTCACAGAGTTAATAAGGGTTTGAGAGTGAATTTGAGGACTTCCTTCCGGGGGTGGAGCCATGGTGGCGGAGATCAGACAGGATTCTCTGTAACCTCCTCTAACCTCCCCTCAAACCAACAAAATATGAAGCCTCTAGACTGATTCTGAAGCAAAAAAATCCACAATATCCGGAGAACAACA
>JAJPUD010008420.1:0-17419 GCA_023553655.1 Myrmecobius fasciatus
TGAATCAGTCCCCTTCTTTTCATAATCCCTGCCTCTCCTCCAACTCAAGTCCTCATTATTTTTACCCCAGACTATTCTAGCAACCTCCTAGGGGGGTCTCCTCATAATCTCTGCTCTCACTTCCCTTTTGTCCTGTTGTAATAACCATAGCCAACATTTATTTAACATTTTAAGCAGTTTATATTAACTCATTTGGTCCTGATTATAAGGAGGGTGATTTTATTGTCCCCTGTCCTGGAGATGTGTCCAGGATCACTCAGCTGATGTCTGAGGCTACATTCGTGATTGGACTCTACCCACTGCCAGCCAACTACCTTTATAAGCAGGTAATCACCTTCCTGAGGTCCCCAGGAGACCATGCTCCATCACATCATTCAATTTCAGACCTGTTCAGTGCCCCACAAACCCAGCCTCCTCCGAGTCCTTCCACTGTTGGCTGCATGGGACCTTCATACTGACCCCTCTTCTTCCTCCCAGACTAAATATCACTGGGAAAACTAAGGGCAGATTCCAGGCTTCCCATCCCCTCCCAGGACAGGGACATGGTGAACAAGGTCTTAATTTCACCAAGGGGACCCCGAAGATCTGCTGACTGGAGGCACCGTGGGGAAGTTGCACGCTACTAGATTTGGAGATAGATCTGAGTTCAAATCCCACCTGCATTATTTCCAAGTGGGCAAAGGTTCTTGGTGGGATCGCTTCCCTTTCTGGTCACCAGTTTTATTACATATAAATGGAGGAATTAAATTAGTGAATATTTAGGCATTTTCCACCTGATGTTTGACATGGCTCAGATCCTTCTACTCCCTGTCTTCTGGACTCTGGTACGCACAGACAGAGAAGAGCAGGGGGAGGTTTGGAAGGGGGAAAGGAGTTCTTTTCCCAACAGAATTTAGACAAAATGAGTTGTATGCAAATGACATGCAAATAAACGCAAATCTGCACCTGCCAGTCTCTCTATTGTGCATCCCTAGGGGGAAGAGGGGTGCGGTGAGAAGGGAGAAAGGAAAGGCTATTGCCAGGAGTCTGGTGCTCCAAGGAAATCGGGGGAGACAGAACAAGAAGGCACCTGAGAGATCATCTAATCCAATCTCTTCCCTTTATAGATTAGCAACTGAGCCCAGAGTCACACAGGTAAGTAACACTGGCATCTTCTAGATCAATACCTTCTCAGAGCTCTGTATTTGGGGGGATAAAGTGTCCAGGGTGAGACAAGAGGGCAGAAACTAAAGGAGGAGGAAGAGAAGGAGGAGGAAAGACAGAGGAACTAGTAACTGTCCCAGACTAAGCCATCACTAAGCCTGGGAAAACCCCATCGACCCTCAAGGCTCTTCTCTGCTCTCACTGTGATCATTCACTTCCCTTTTTCACTCAGCCCTCCCCAGGAAGCTTGTCCAGATTACTCCCTCAACTCCCACTACTATGTACAAACAGGTTCATTCTAACCTCTTTTCCCTCCAGCTTCAGGAGCCCTGGAAGATGAAGTCTACATGGAGACAGGACCTGTGTCTTCTTGCTTAGACCTTATTTACGGGAGACTCAGCACTTACATCTCCCTCTGGAGAGAAGCCATAGTTTCTTCTCACTTCTGGAGACTGCAAACCATCCCTTGAAGAGTCAGATGTCCTTCCCTCATCAGCAGGAGGGGGAGGAAGCAGTAAAGCGCTCATAAAAGCCAAGGGGATGGAGCCAGAGGAGCCCAGAAGAAGGGAAGGGGGGCTCACAGAATTACAGAATTTGAGAGTTGGAAGGGACCTCGAAACCCTATTGTTCAACCCACACACAAAAGAAAACCCCATCATACTAAACAAATGGTAATATAGCCTCTGGTTAAGACCTCCAATGGGCAGGAACCCACTGTTTCTTGAGGTGTCCATTCCAATTTGGAATAATTCTAATTGTTAAGAAGGTTTTTGGTTTTTTTACTGAGATCAAAACTGAAATGTCTCTTTGTCACTTGCTTTCATTGCTTTTGGGTTCCCCTTTCTACCCAAAGGGCCTCAGGATACAGTAGGAAGTTTAAGGACCCCAGGGAGTTAGGCCTCCACCCCAAGGCCAGGAGAAACCCCAGTTGTCCGGGATCCCAGCCTCCCTCCCCGAAGGCTAAGAGGGGGCAAACCAGGCATATCTGATTCCTACATCCCCCCCAACCCCAGAGGGGTTCTTCCTTAAGCTCAGAGCCTTCCTGGAGTCTGGGGCAGGAAGCTATCGGGGAGAAAGGGGAAGAGGAAGGAAGGGTCTGGGGCAGCTTGGGAAAGAAGGGGCCCAAGGGGAAAAGGAGACAGAAACTGGGGACGAGTCTTGTAGGAACAGCAAAAGCTCTGAAGATACAGTGACCTCCTTCCTGAGCCTGGGACCAATCACTTGAGCTGGAAAGGACCACAGGCAGGCTTCTGGGGGTATGTGTGTGTGTAGTAGGAATAGGAATGGGGGTCCTATCCAGGCAGGCATCCAGGGAGAAGGACCGTGAGGGCCCAGCCAGGATGCCCCTGCAGGGAAGGGAAGCTGCAGCCTCCCATGTTAACTCCCACTTATCAAGGGGGATTCATCAGCCTCCATCCCTCATCTCAATTCCCTTAACCTTACCAATGGGGGCTTTAACCCCTTGAGGCTTCTCCCAGAGTCCCCAGCGATGGGGGATTCCAACCCAGACAGATTAGATGCGCTAATAGGACTCAGAGCTGGAAGGGACCATGCAGACCATTTAACCCTTACAGGTGGGAATTGAAATTCAGAGAGAGAAGAAACATAATTTGACCAAAATCATATAATTTAGTAAGTGGCAGAGCTGAGAACTGAACTCAGAACTTCTGGTTCTAAACCCAACAGTCTTTACTAAAATTCTTTAGACTATACCACCACCACCCCTCCACCCTCTAGCACCCCTTTCCTCTCGTCTCACTCCCCATCTATTACAACGATTTCCATCTCATCCTCCAAGCCTTTCCTCAGCTATAAGGGCTTCGATACCCTATGTGGCCCTAACCAAACCCCTAGGTGCCTCCCCCTACCCAAAGCCCCCCCAAGAAGGGGGACTTCAGCTCTAAGTGGGGCTGAACCAAGCTAGGCCTTCAGAGGGATTGGGTTGGAGGAAAGGGGCTTTAAGACTACAGCCCCTGCAGGCGGGGACCTCACATCAGTGTCCACTCAGACACTGCCCTAGCCCCAGGGTACAAGCCTGGCATCCTGGAGTCCCCAGCCTTCTCTGACCTGAATCCTCAGGTAACTCTGAGCGGACTGGGGGCTCCCCCAGCACAGTGGTTAGGACTCACCTGGGACATTTGGGGGCGCAGGTTGATCTCTCGAAGGTTGACCGCATGAGGCAGTAAGTTGTTGAGTAGCTGACATAGGAGGACGCCATCACGGAGGGCCTGAGCAAGCTCACAGACCTGGGCTCCGTCCCATGTCACCCGGTGGTTGGGGGGCAGCACCCGGCATTGGATAAGCCAGTGGGCACACTGGCGCCACAACTCCATGGTGGCCCCCCAACCTGGCCCAGGCAGACCCCAAGGCCCAGACTGCCAGCCCCGCCGCCCAGACACCACTTACTCTCTGAGGCCTAAAGTACCACTTCCTCTTCTCTGCCAGTTACAACGATGTTAAGTCCTGGAGGAGGGGCCTCGGGGTGGGGTGAAAAAGGGGGGAGCACCCCCAGAGGAGGAGGAGGAGCCCCGAGCACCTGGTCACTAATGCCTGTTCTATACGGCCCAGTTCAGTCCCACATCCCCAGGGAAGACTGGAAGGTCTGGACTCTGCCACCAAGTCCTCTCCCAGCCCCAATTACCTCATCTATTCAAATGATTGAGATGGAAGCATCTTCCTGTTGTATTCTGAATATTGAGATTCTGATGGGGCAGAGCTTCCCAACCCTGGGCCCCCAATCATTCCTGTTCAGAATGGGGGGAAGAGGGATAACTGAAATGATCTCTTAAGATTCCTCCCTCCTGTCCTTAAGAAGCACTCGAGGACTGAGGAATGGACAAAGAGGAGTTAGGGAGTTCTCATCTCTCTTCCCCATCATTACTTAGGGGCTCGGAGAGGGATCCTAGGAAGGCTGCTTAAAAGAAGGGTTTGCATTGGGAAGCCATCCCCAGCTCACTCTATCCATTTTCATTTCCTTCTCCTGGGGGAAAGAAAGGAACCTAACTTCATGGTCCGCCACCACTCCTCCTGACCTCTGATTAGGGGCATGAAATTAAATAATTGTAAATATATATGCAAATGGATAAACCTTCTCTGAAACTATGGGTCTTGGGCAGACATTTAGTTTGGATTCAAGGCCGTAGGGTTGGAAGAGAGAAGGGAGGTGAGGGAATCAGATCTCAGCTGTCTCTGGGAAGAGCTCATCATAGAATTTAGAGCTGAAAGGACGTGAAATCATATTCAATCTCTTCATTTTCAGGTGGAGAAACTGAGGCCGAGGGAAGTTTCTCTTTTTTCCTTGCATCTCCAAGTGACATATAGTAGGCACTTATTAATTTTTTTTTCCTGAGGCAATTAGGGTTGTCACTTGCCCAGAGTCACACAGCCAGGAAGTATTAAGTGTCTGAGATCAAATTTGAACTCAGGTCCTCTATCCACCAGTGCTCTATCCACTATGCCACCTAGCTGCCCCTAAATGCTTCTTTTTTAAAAATTAAATGCTTTTAGGGAAAGGAGTCCTACCAAATTCCTTTTATGACATAGATAAGGCGCTGATACCAAAACCAGGTAGGGTCAAAACAGAGAAAGAAAATTACAGGCCAATTTCCCTAATAAATATTGATGCAAAAATTTTAAATAAAATATTAGTAAAAATAAATAAATAAATAAATGCTCCGGGGCAGCTAGATGGTGCAGTGGATAGAGCACCAGTCCTAAAGTCAGGAGGACTTGAGTTCACATCTAGTCTCAGACACTTAGCACTTCCTTGCTATGTGACCCTGGGCAAGCCACTTAACTCCAATTGCCTCAGTAAAAAAGGAAAAAAAAAAAAAAAGAAAGAAATGCTTCTAATATGTATAGAAGAATTGCACATGTTTAGCATATATTGGATTACTTGCTGCCTAGGGAAGGGAGGAAGGAAAAGGAAAAATTTGGAACATAGGGTTTTGCAAGGGTGAATGTTGAAAACTATCTTTACATATAGTTATTAAATTAAATATAATATATAATATAATATAAATTAAATATATATTAAAATAAAAAGCTATTTTTTTTAAACTCAGTTTTTCTAGATGAAATTTCTCTCATTTCCATGTAGAAATGTAGGTTATCAAGGTAGAGGGACTGCCATGGTCTTAGGCACCCAAGTCTCCGAGGATAAGACTCCATGGGGCTGGGACGTTATATACCCCAAGTAATCAGGAAACTGCATCCAGGGGCCAATGGGATCAAAGAGGCAACTTTGAATTCTTTTAGGGAAAACCTCCTTAAGTTGTGAATATGAAAAAAGAAGCTTCAACAGGGAGATTCTGGTCCTGGCACAGCTGGCCAATCATCTTAAGGAGCAGCAGTGACTTGATACTGAATTCTTGAAAATCGTTACTAAATGCATAAATATTTAATAAATAAATGCTTCTAATTGATTGATTAAGGAACTTCATCATGTCCACAAGGGAGGAGTTGAAATCCGGGGCCCACCTTCGGATTTCAAAGCGGGTGCTCACCTGCTCACCAGCCGCCGCCCCCCTTTAGAGAAGTCGAGGCATTTCCCTGGCACCTCTTCCCGGACACATCTCTCCCCCCCATGGCCCGGAAAAAATTTCTGTACCAGAAAGGGGAGGAAGATTAGGGGATGACTCTAGTTAACCCAGCTCAGGGCTCCGCCCCTCCGAAACTGCTCGCTATTGGGAGGAAATTGAGGGGGCGTGGCGAGGTGATTCCGGCCAGAGCCAGCGCAGTTCCCTCCATGGGCGGGGTCAGGTTAGGGGCGGGACCAGGTGCTGTCGGAGGTGGGCTGCGCCGAGGCGCGGAAGCTCTGCAATAGCAGCACTAGACTTAAAGCCCCCTCCAGGTGAGATCCCAGGGTTCTGAGCCGAGGTGGGGCCGGGCCAGGTTGGGGCCGTGGCTGGGGCGGGGCCAGGTGTATTCTTCTTGGAAGGGCAGCGCCTGACTTAAACCTCTGCCGGTGAGTTTCTAGGGTTCTGGGGGTGTAGGTGGGGCCGGTCGAGGTGCAAAACTGAGGCGCTCGGAGTTGAAACGGCTGCACCTGACTTAAGCCCTACCAAGTGGGTTCCTGGGGATCTGGAGGGGCTGTTGCCCAAAGGTCCTCGATTTTGTCCCGTCCGTCTAGGGGGACGGGAAATGGCGGTCACTTATTGCTGGAGACACCCGTTCTCGTGCGTACCCCGAGTAAATAGAAACTTTTCCACTCACTCACCCCTTCCTTCCCACATTTACACCTGGGATATTTCTGTATGTTGGGAGCGAGGGGATGTCGAGGCTTGGGGGTCTTGAATTAGGAGAAAGGGGCTGGAACGGAGCCCTGTTCTGTCCCCGGAACTTCCTTCTGCTTCACTCCACCCCCACCCCCCCAATCCCTTTTGACGCAGGCCGCTGGAATCCCAGGTACAGTCACAACCCCAACTCCACACCCTAAGGTCCTGAATTCTCCCTGCCTCTGGCACAGCAGAACTACTTGGGAGACCGTCTCCACTTGTTCCTTCCCCTTCCTTTCCTCTAATTGTACTCCGCCTTCCAACGTGATTAAGAGTCCTGAGTTCTATCTAAAATCAGCGTAACCCTGTGTGACTCTAGACAAATGGCATTTCCCTCTCTGAAGGAAGGAAATAAGCATTTATTAACGTACCTACTATGTGCCAGACATAATGTTAAGTTTTTTGAATCCTTACAACTCTTGAGAGGGACGGTCCACTTTACAGTAGAGGAAACTGAGGCAGACAGCTTAAGTGACTTGTCGATGCTTATGCTGCTACTAAGTGTCTGAGACTGAATTTGAACTCGGGTTTTCCTGCCTCTCAAAAGTTAGCCCACTGCCCACCTAGCACTGGAACTGATAACCTCCTCTTAAGATTCTTTTGGTTTCATTCCATATTCTTATACCCCACTTCCAGTTCTGACATTCTAAGGTCCCATCATGCTCTTGTTTTTTGTTTGTTTGCTGAGGCTATTGGGGTTAAGTGACTTGCCCAGGGTCACACAGCTAGGAAGTGTTAAGTGTCTGAGACCAGATTTGAACTCAGGTCCTCCTGACTTCAGGACTGGTGCTCCATCCACTGCACTACCTAGCTGCCCCAATCATGCTCTTATTTAAGGGTATTAATTGCAGGGAAACGATTTTGTAAACTTTGGGGCTTTGTATACAAGTGGCATTGTTATTTTTTAAAGGCCTTTCCAACTCTGGGATGTTTTGATTGCTCCTTATGCTTCCTTTACCACATGGCCTGGGTTTTTTTAAAAACAGATGAAGGAACTAGAACCTTCTCGGAGATAAAAACTTGGTCAAGTAATCCTGGCCAAGTGAAGGGCTGAATTTAGGTCTCCTAACTTCCAGTCCAGATGCTGTCCCCCTCAATGATCCCTTTCCCCTTTGTGTTTTCCATGGGGCCCAGGAGCTGCAGATGGAAAAGGGAGAGGATCCTTTGGACCCTGAGAAAGAGTTGGTTGAGCAGACCTGGTACCATGGAGGACTGTCCAAAAAGGTAACCCCAGAGCACCCCCTGGTGGAGACTTCTGGCTGAGAGGTACTCTGGGTACCTGGGGCTCAAACCTAATTTCCCATCACCTTCCTTAGCAAAGGCAGACTTGGTGGAAGGGATTTACCAGACATCTGAGCCCCCCTTACTTGAAGTCTCCTCATCCTCCTGAATTTCAGGAACCTGCTATCCCAATGCCCCTCCCCTACTACCTCTGTATCTCCAATGAGGGCCCCCTAGCCCATCCAATCCAGCCTCAGACATCTGGGCCTTCTGCTCATTGCTATCCGTGCCCTCTACCTCCTGTTGTTAAACTCCTGTCTTGGACTGAATCCCTGGCTACCATCCAGCCTGGCCCATCGGATGCTCTAAGTCTCCAGCCAATCTTGCCCTTTCCATCCCTAGGAAGCAGAGGCCCTGCTGCTGGCAGATGGGGACTTCCTGGTACGGGCTTCCACCTCTGCCTTGGCCTCCGGCTCAAGCCCCCTGGTGCTGTCCTGCTGCTGGGGTGGCCGACCCCTCCACTTGGAGGTGGTGCGAATCCAGCTGCGCCCTCGCCCTGGCAGGCCTCGGGCTCTCTTCCAGCTGGAAGATGAGCGCTTCCCCAGCGTGCCCGCCCTGGTAGACTGTTATGTGACAAAGAAGCGTCCATTGTCCCAGGCTTCAGGGGCTGTGGCCTCCCGCCCTGTGGCCCGCCGTGGACCTCCACATCCAGTGACCTCTGGCAAGCCCCATCACCGGCGGAGCCTGAGCGGGGACGGCTGCAGTGATGGTGCTCGCCAGGCCTGCAGGGGCCTGCTCAGGTAAGGGAGATGCGTGACATTGGGGCCCGCTCAGGTAAGGGAGATGGGTGACATTGGGGCCCACTCAGGTAAGGGGGATGGGTGACATTGGGGCCAAAGGCTGGGGAAGAGCATTAGTCACCGCACTTGACTTCATCTTGGCCATTGCTGAAAAAACCCTTGGAAGAGAAGGGGGATCCCCATGCTTGAGGTGGGACTTGGTGGTCTAGTACATTCATCTAGACAGACCCAAAATGAGCTGGAGGAATGGAGGCAGAGACCCTCTGAAAGGGAAGAAACTGTCTCATGTAACCATTTCCCACTTCCACACCTTTGCTTTACACAGTTGTCAGTCTCAGAATGAATTCCCTTCCCACCTGTCTCTTGTATACTCCCTAGTTCCCTTTAAAGTTCAGCTCTGGGAGGGGAAGCCTTTCCTTTCCTAATCTACCAGTTGTTAAGGAAATTCCCCCCAGCCCCAAATTACTTAGTCTGTCTTTTGTAGTTACTGATCTGTGCATATAATATCCCCCCCTTCCCTCCAATAAAAAGCAAGTTCTTTGAATGTGAGGATTGATTCCTTTGTAACTACCTAGCATTTAGTACAATTCCTTGGGAAAAAATAGCTACTTTTCATTAATGTTTCCTGAACTGAATTGCCACCCAGGACCAAGGAGCTCAGTGGTAGCCAGCCAGCCAGCCTAGATATCCTGGGGCACAAGGGAGGCCCTCCAAAAGGTAGCAAAGGACCAGGTAAGTTGGGGACAGCATCCCCACTGGGTTCCTTCTCTCTGTGCCCCTCTGGCTTCTTCCTTGTCTCCAATCCCCAAATCTGCCCTTTGTATCTCTCTGGTTTCTCAGATGAGCTCCAGATGGCCAGAGTGGTACCTCCTGCTTCCCCCCTTTTCCGTACTGGCAGTGATCCCGTATTGCGCAGGGCACAGTACCTGAGCAGGGGCACCCCACAATGGGGTTCAGATGGGCAGCTGCATCCCAAGGTGCCACCCAAACCTCCACGGGCACCTTCTGTAATGCTGCCTGAACACTCTGGGACTCCCGCTTCCTCTGAGTTGGTGCCCCAGGAGATCCTCCATCTCCAAGAGAAGGGAAGGCAGGGGGAGGAAGCTGGGAGCAGGGAGGAGGCCAGACATGGACCCAGAGACAGACAAGAGCCGGAGGCCTCCCCTGGGGAAGAAGCTGGACAGAGAGAGGAGCAGGGGCCACACGGACGCCATGCCCACCTCAGCCACAAACAAGGTGCACAGGAGATCCCTTGGTGGGAAGAGCGGGAGGAAGAAGAGGCTGAAGATTTTGTGAGGCCCCAAGGAGGAATTCCCGCTGCCCTTCAGCCCCAAGCCTTTTCTTCCAGCTTGCTGGGCCCCGAGAACCGACCCTTGGAGCCCAGTGCCCTGAAGACGCTTCGCACCCTGTTCTTGCAGCATGATGTGAGCACTGTAGCCCAACACCTGCTTCTCACCGACTGTCAGGTCAGCGGGCCCAGAATCTGGCAGCGTCATGACCCGAGATGTCCCCCAGGCAGCTTTCCCTGGGCTCATCACCCCTCTCCTCCCAGGCAGTCCAGGTTTTGGGTGTGACTCGAACTCAGCGCCAGGCAATGGGTGTCCAATCAGGTCTGGAACTCCTCACGCTACCTCATGGCCACCAACTTCGGCTTAACTTACTGGAGAGGTGAGCTCCATGTTCTAGCCCTAACCCTGCCTCGGTGTCCTCTGGAGGAGCATCAGGGGATAACCCTGCCATCCTCAAAGCCATTCAGACTTTCCTTCCACTCCTCCCCAGAGCCATAACTAGGGTGAGACAACAGGGATTCTGGTCCAGGGTTGTAAAACTTAAAGGGGATACAGAAGGCATTATCCTTTCAGCGTACAAAATTGAAGAGCTTAAGGGGCTCTTAGCAAAAGTTAGTTTAAAAAGCTACAAATACAAAAATGAGACACCAGTATCACATGGGGTTTATTTTATAATGGTCATTGACATACATTCACATACCCCACTGGCTCTGTCATCAGTTCATGAGAATATGGTTCAGATAGCCTGACTTGGTCAGATTGCCAGTTCTGCCTCCCAAATCTTTACAGCTCCTTACATTCGCCTTCAATTCCCTGCCCCTGCTGACCCCCACCCCATTCCCTTGTGTGCCTTTAACCCCATTGCTCCTGTCCCCAGCTCTTCGCCTTCCATAACCCTGCCCCTGCAATCTCCCCCCAGGCACGAGGCCTTGGCCCTGGCTGCAGCCATCGCTGTGGTGGGATGCTCGGGGCCAGTGGCCGACCGGGTGGCCACGTTGCTTGCCCTTATCCGGCTGGCGCTAGCCCTTCGGGCCCCTGGGGGTACAGGAGATCTCTTTGCTCTTTCTTCAGTGATGAGGGCCTTGCAGCTGCCCCAGGTAAGGTGGAGGAGGGGGAAGGGAGCTGGAATCCCAAGAGGGGCAGGGGCTAAGTGTGCCAGCTCTCCCCAGATCACCCGGCTCGAGCAGACCTGGCGCCTCCTCCGGCAGAACCACACGGAGGCTGCGCTGGCCTTTGAGAAGGAGCTGAAGCCCTTTGTCCGAGCCCTGGACGAAGGGACAGGTAAGCGAAGCTACAACGTGGCCTGGTAGTGTTAAAAGCAGGTGATGGGACCACGGGGGCCGGGTAGGCCCAGAGATTCAAAGCCAGGAAGCCCCAGTCCGTTCCTTCCTTTCGTTGCAGGGATGGGCCAGCCAGGGGAGGTGGCCCTGCCCCACATAGTGCCGGTGGCCCGGCTGCTGGAGGGAGTCCAGCTGTGGGGGTCTGACGAGGAGAGCTGCGAGCGGCTGCTTTGGACGCTGCAGGGAGCGCGAACTGTGGCCAACAACGCCTCCCGCTACGGAGAGGTGGCCAGAGCCAAACTCCAGGGTAAGCTCCGGCCTCCCCTTCTCTCCTTGCCCCCTCCAATCTCCTGGCCTTACCCTGGCCTCTTTCCCCTTCTCCCACCTAGGTTTCCAGCCCATCCCAGAGCTGTGCGAAGCCTTCCAGACTGAGTTTGCCCTGAGGCTCCTCTGGGGCAGCCGGGGTGCTGGAGTTGGGCCAGCTGAACGTCACAAGAAGTTCCACCTTGTTCTCGGTGCTCTCTCCCGGAGGCTGGAATCCGAAGGCTGAAGTCATCTGGGCCATAAAGATCCATCTTAGTTGGCCGGAACTCCCCTTGGACCACAAGCCTCTTGGGAAGATGGAAGTCCGGGAGCATCCTGTGTCCCTGCTCCCCAATCTAATGCTAGCTGGGCTAGTACAGCTTCAACCCTGCCCCACTGGGCCCACACCTGGAGAAGTGAGAGCCTCTGGAGCAAGAACTGACCCCTCAGAGCCAGTTTCTCGTCCTCCTCTCCCTTGCTGGGACCAGGAAGTGCTCCTGGCCTCCCTCTGCCCTTCCAGAACACAGAAAGCTTCTAGGGAGAGGGAATTCACTACCTCAGAGAAGTTTGCTTCCAGTAAGTCACAATCTGGATCAGCTCTCCCCCCGAAGCAAATCTTGTTCTCCTTCCCCAGTGGGAATGGGACATTGTAAGAAGCCCACCCCCTTCTGTCCCCTCTTGGATAACAAAGTGGGAACTTGCCATGCCCCTTCCCACAAGTCACAGCCTTCAGATCAATAAAGTCTGAGGCACAGACCTAGATGGAAAACTGGAGGCTCCGTTCCAGAGCTGCAGATCCATAGGCTGGGCAGCTGAAGGGACAGAGGAGGCCTTTGTGGTGTTCACACTGTGGCCCTAACTGACAGGTGGGGGAGGACGAGGCGCGCTGGGGAGAGGGTCCAGTGACACAGGCCGCCCACCCAAATCCTAAATAAAGCTCCAAGTCAGGGGCTGCACACAGTCCATTTATACAAGTTTTTGTTTTGTTGTTTAAAAAAAAAAAAAAAAAACAAAAAACTGCACTTGCCGGAGCACAAGTATTTACATCGAGTGTAGGAGGCACAGTGGGGCTGGGCCTGGCAGCAGAGGTTACACAGGCCCCAGCTAGAACTCTGGGCTGAGGAGCATGTGGGGAGCGGAAGCCCAGGCCACCCCAGAAATAAAGTGCATATATGGTGTGGAGTGAGGGGCAGCCAGGCCCAGCCCCACTCCCGGCCCCCTGGGCAGGGTCCTAAAGCAGCAACAGCCAGGCCCTAGGAGGAAAGGAGGGGGCAGCACGGACTGCCCGACAGCAGTCCCTCTACCCACCCCCCAGATGGCAAAGGGGTTCAGCTAGGGGTGACTCGAAGGTAGGAAGTGGGCACATAGCCCTCACCCCCCTGTTTCCGCCGGACTCTCGTCCACCCATCGCCTTTATCTTCCTCCATTAGGCACAGATCCTCGCCTTCATCCATGGAGATCGTGCCCTCACTCGAGCCTGATGGGCAAATGGGAACAAGACTGAGGAGGGGCCAGAAAGCCCTCTCCCAGAGGCTGTCACAGGCCCCCTGGGCTAGCCCGGAGTTACTTCCCCCATGCAGGCCAACCCGAAGGGCACACAATTTAGATGGGAGGGGGGACAATTTATAGAGAAGGCCTAGAAAGCCCTTGCTCAGGATGCCGTCAGTACCACGTGGCAGAGACTGGATTCTCGACCCAGGTGCTGACTCCAAAGCCAGGGGCAAACTCTGAATCCCAATGAAAATGCCCGTGGCTGTTCTGAAGGATCCGGGGCCCAGGGAGGGCTTAGCGGCCGGGCTCACCACTATCCCCAACTTCCTTCTCACCTTCAAACTGGTAGACAGCCACACAGTGACCGATGGGGAAGGCGGGCTCCTCCTCGAAGTCCTCCTCAAACTCTGTGTAGATGGAGGTGTCTGTCCCCTCATCTGAGGGCGGAGCCTCTGGGCTGAGGGCAGGGAGTTGGAAGTGAGCGGTCACCCCCCTTTGCTGTCCCCGCCAGCTTCCCCCCCCCCACTGCCCCCTCAGGGCCCTGCTCTACTCCCGCCTCCCCCTCTGCCCAGGATGTGCGTCTGTCTGTCTGTTTTCTCTTTTCCCGAAGGTCTCTATGTTCCCTCCCATCTCCCTCCATCCTGTCCTTCCACCTAGGGCCCTTCCCCAACATAGCAGATGTCAGCCCCTCACCTCTCCTTGTCAGAAGCACAGTTATTTGTTTCTGGGGGAGCCCCAGTCGGGGGCTCTGGGGGACGACCGTGCCGCCCCAGGCTGTCGCTGCGGTTACCCAGAACTCTGTTCTCAGCCTCGGCCAGCCATGTCTAAAGAGCAGAGCGAAGAGCGTTTGGGAAGGGATCTCCCACCACCCTCAGCAGAGCCGCGAGGTTTCCTGAGGTCACTTTGCTGCTTGCCTAGGCCATGATGGGAAACAGCTGGAGCCACCCCCCTCCCCCCGGTGACTCAGCGGGGCTGGTGGCCAGGTCCCAGGCCAGAGCTGCTCACCTCATACTTCTGGATCTCCAGCTTCAGCCGCTCAATGTTGCCCAGGGTCTCGGAGATGCGGGGCTCCAGGCTGGCGGGGTCGCCCATCTGCGGCGTCTTCTCATAAACGTCCTTCATTTTCTTCAGAGCCTCCCTGGAGAGCGGGGGAACGAGGGTCCTCAGTCTGCCCAGCTCTCTCCATCAGCACAAGGGTGCGGGAGGACTTCTGGTCCCACCCAAGCCCCAGCAGGCTGCCCCAGCGAGTGGCCAGCGGCGGCGAGGCCTCCAGTGATGGAGGCAACCCAACCGTAGGATTCTAATGAGCAAATCTTACATAAAACAGCCATTTGGCCACATGCCCCTGCCCCTCCACCTCAGCCAAGCAGAGCAAATAGAAAAAGAAAACGGCCGGGCCCGAGGGGGACGGTGCTGGAAGGGGAGGGCCGATCTCAGCATGACCTGGGCAGGCCCCTGAGCCTCTGCAGAGTGAGGGGTTGGCCTGCCTTGGCCCCACTGTTCACCTCTGATCGATCTCCTTCTGCAGCTCCCGCCCTCGCTCTTCCAACTGCTGTTTCAACTTTTTTCTTCGTTGCTCAGGGGGCAGGTGGCTGAAGTCCTCAGTGGCCACTGTCTGTGAGGAAAGACGGAAGGAGGTTCAATCTTTTCCCAAGATGCCTCAAAGTGTCCTCCCTGTCACCCCCAGCCCAGAAGCCCAAGGAGCAAAGCCATGTGACCGGTGGGGGCTGCCATTCAGCCCTCGACCCCCCCTAATGAAACCTAAGTGGGGAGAGAGGGGTGAAAGGGAGAGGAGGTGGGTGATCAGAGTGCAGCTGCCTGGCGCCCAGCCGTCCTGACCCACCCCCTTCCCTTACCAACACGGGGAGGGGGGGCTCATTGCCTCAGCACCCTGAGGCCCCTCCCCAGAGGGCCAAGGGCCCACTTACCCCTCGACTTCGGAGGCTGCGGAAGGAGGCTATCCGGGGCTTCACTGACTTACTGATCTCACTCAGTAAGGCCAGGGGGTCCCGGCCGAAGCGAGGGGATGGGGGTCCATTAGCGTACGCCGAGGGAGGGGGGCCTCCCAGGGGGGACAGGGGGGGAGGGGGCAGCTACAGGCAAGGGGGCAAGGGATGGGGTATGGGATGGGGATGGTCGAGAGCGGGGATGGATGGACAAACACACAAAAAAGGAAAAAAAGAAACACAAAATGGAGAAAAAAACGGTAAGAAAACTGGGACACACATACACACGGGGACACAAAACATGCACAATCCAGAGAGCAACACAAAATACGGAGCGAGGGCTGGGGGGACAAGGAAGACAAGGCCGAGAGCTCCCGGGAGGCCCAGAATACCCCACTGTTTACCAAGCCCCCCTTCACCAAGCAAGGACCCCGGCTCCTCTGCTCTCCCTTTCTCCAGCCCCCGTATCTCGGGCCTTGTCTTCCCTAGTCCACACATGCAGGAGAAGCACATCCAGGACAGGCAAGAGGTGGCAGGTCAAAGATTAAAGCCCCTGGGATCAAAGGTCGCTCGGGATCTGGGGCCTGGGACTAGGGTCAGAGGCAGGAGAACCTGAGAGGTTGCACTGGGGAGAACCCGGAGGAGTGGGCCTGGGGCCAGGTCAGCATGAAAAGAAAGGTTGGCTTTGAACCCCCCCCCCAATGAAGTGATACCCCAAGAATAGGAGAAGAGTGGAATGCTAGCCACTGCCCCCGTCTATCCCGCGCACACACACACAACACACTCTCTCTCACCCCCTCCCCTCACAACTCTCTTTCTGACCCCCCCAATCTCAGTGAGAGCCAGCTGCATGCAGAGCAGGAAGCCCCACGTTAAACCTGCAAGCTGGGAACCCTCCTCAGCCCCTCTGCCCCCGCCCTGAAGCTCCTGCCCCAGGGGACTGGGTTCTCAATCACAGCTGGGACAAGAGCCAAGAGGAAGATTCCAGCCCGGGACTCGGCGTTCCGGCCGCTGGCTCCCTGGGGCTTCAGGGGTGAGGGGGCTGACTCAACGGGCCCCACCCGCCCCCAGTCATTCGTGTCTGCTCAGTGATACCCCTCCCCACCCGGCTCCCACCCCCCTCGGGGAAGGGTCAGAACGGAGCATGCCGGCACACACACCGCGAGCCAGCCCAGGCCTTCCTGACCCCTACCTTATTCTTCTTCCCAAAGGGCCAGCGCTTGGGGCGATTCCTGACTGGCCCTCGGGGGTCGGGGCGCCCATCTGGGGGGAGTCCCAGGCTGCTGTCTGAGGGGGCACGGGACATGGGCTGGCTGAAGTCCTCAAACTCCACATCCCCAGGGCGAGTGAAGCCAGATTTATGCAGGCCGATGAGCACCTGGGAATCCTGGAAGCAGGCAGACGACATGGGGTTGGGGGCAACCCGGGTTCTCGCCATCTGGCCGCTAGCCCCACTTGGTGGCTTCCCACAGATTATAGCAGTGAGGGCCCTCTGGGTCCCTGAGCCGAGACGGCCTTAGGGATCACCTAAGTCCATCAATCTGATTTTATAGCTGGAGAAACGAGCCGAGGGCAAGGAGGGCCCCAGCACAGGCTCACCGGGGGGTCGGTGCCTGAGCAAGACTCAGATCTTGGACCTCCTCGGAGCGCCTCCGGCCCTCCCTGAGCTGCCCTCCCCCAGGATCTGTGGCTGGCACTGCCAGCTTGCCCTCCCCCTCCCCCGGGGCCCAGCACCCACGTTCTTGGGGTCCACAGCAGCAGCAGCCACCTTCATGCCTTCCAGGCACTTCCCAATGATAGGCATGACCTGGAGCTCGGTCTCAGACAGAAGTCCATAACTAGCGCCAAGCCGGGCCGTCCGCCGCTCGTCCATGTCTTGGAGTTTCTGGGGAGGCACAGGGGATTCAGGGGGAAGGGATGGGAGGGGGGAGGACCTGGGATGCTGGGGGCTCGGATGAGGAGGCTCTTAGGGAAGCTGGGGAAACAGAGCAAGGCAGAGAAGGCCTGCACCACAAGGGACCCCCCTCCCCCGGGACGCTGGAGGGCCAGGCTGCTCACATCAAAGATCTGAGGCATCTCCGTGAAGTAGAAGTGGGCCTGGTCCCGGTTGAAGCGCTGGAGCTGGGCGGCGTACTCGTTCTTGCTCTCCTCGGCCATGTGGCTGCGCACGTGGGCCTGCTGCTTGGCCTGTGGGAAGTTGCTTTGGGGTCATGCTCCAGCCACATCCCACAGCCCCACCTTCGCCCCCAGAGTCCCACAGCCCCCCCACCTTCTCCACATCGGCCTTGGTGGCGTTGATGTCCTGGTCTAGCCGCTCGGCCGTCTGAGCTGCCTTCTCTGCCTCCCGACAGTCTCGTTCAAACTTCCTCTTGCTCTGAGGAAGGTGACAAGGAGAAAGAAGTCACCTATGGGTGACTTTTCCCATTTTACAGAAGGAGAAACTGAGTCCCAATGAGGAAAAAGCCCCTCACCCCCAATCCAGTCTATCAGGGGTGGAGCTTTTATTTTCTGTGTCATGGAGTTAGTAATAAAGTTGGACTAGAAACCCAAGGCTCCTGGCCCCTAAGCTCGGGTTTTTCTCACTGACTATGGCCAGGACGTAAGCAGGAGCATCAAAGGCAGTCCATCATCCCCATCCTGGCCCTGCTGGCCCAACAAAGGCAGTCCCCC
>JAJPUD010008420.1:23554-37252 GCA_023553655.1 Myrmecobius fasciatus
CCCCCCCCCCCCCCAAAAAAAAAAAAACAAAAAAACGCGGCTTCCTGTCCCGATTTGCCCAAACGCCAAGGGCCCCCAGCTCCTCTGCATCGGAAATGCAGAGACAGACCGACCTTGGCTTATGGAGCAGTCCCCAGCTCCACAGCCTTAGCAGCTGTCTCATCCCCTTTGCCCAACTCGGTTTAACACCATCCCATTTCCTGGGATTCAGACAGGCCTAATTACCACCTGATTCATTTCCACCTAGATCAGCCCCAGCCCCCTCCCCGCCCTCGCCACCCCAAACACCCTGCCCTGAGGGACTGTGGAGTTAGTCTCACCTCCATTCCAGGCCTGGAGTCTACCTTAGAGCCCATAAAAGTCAGTTCCCACCTTGTAAAATTCTTTGAGGCAAGCTGGGATGAAAAGAGAAGGATGGGGCGAAAGGTTCCAACCTGCCCCCATCTTCCTTCTCTCTTATCCTATCGCCTGCACTGGCTTTATTCTTTAGAGCTGCCTGGGCTGGGGTCCAAGACTACCTGGTTCCCAGCCACTTTGGGGTCACAGTTGGAGCCAAAAAGATTCCTTCCCTCAGACTACCCTAGAGTCCATGTAAGCTGTTGTTCCTTTAGAGGAGTTAAGTGATTGCAAATCCTCCTGGGGGGAGACAAGGAGCTAAGGTGAGGGGTGTCTGCATTGTGGGGAGCCCATACCCCAAAATAAGGGCAGACTTGAGAACCTGAAAGTTCAGTCACTGTCGGGACTAGTGCCCCACCTACTGGCCATTCTGGACACTGGAAACTTGTACCACGCCTAAGTAGGGTCAAATCCTCCCCTAAATTGCCATGGTGTCCTCTACCTGGAAGCTAAAGCAACTGCTGTAGGTTGTACCTATCACTTAGCACACATCTCAGAGTGCAGCCAATCCAGTTCCTGAAATTGAGATCTTCCTCTCATCTCTCACGGATCTATTTTCCTCAGTTTCCCCCTCCCAAGGAATCATAGGGGATAGACTGGTCCTGTGGTTTTAGTGCTACTGGGAACTACTGAAATGTGGAAATTATCTCTGCCAACTGGAGTCAGGACCATCTCTGTAATTCAGAGTCCAGGGCTGTACCGGACAGGAAAAAATTAAGCAACTTCTGCAGGATTGCATATTCTTGAGGTGCAGAGTAGTCACTTGAACTGAAGTTATCCTGGCCTGAGTTTAGCTCTCTCTCCACCATACTGGGGTCCAATAAATCCAAGAGACATTGATTATGTGCCTACACACCTAAATAAATGAATCAATGGATGAAATATCAACCAATCAATCAACAAGCATTTCTTAAGCAACGGCTATGTATAAGGTGAACATTTATTTCAGACTGCTTTGTGCCAAGCACTATGCCACATTCCGAAGCTACGAAGCCAAAAGGGAAGATAGTCCCTTCTTTCAAGAACTCACATTAAGAGAGGGAAATTAACAAAGGGGAGGCCCAGGCAGGGGACTTGGGTTTGAAGAGTTACAGGGAAGGTACGGGGTCCAGGGAACAGAAAGAGTTGAAGCATCTGCATCTGTCTCCATATCTTCAATCACTCGACTTCTCTCCTAATTCTGTCCCTCATCTTCCCAGGGAGGTATATTGACTCATTCTTTCCAATAGCAGTGTTGATCTGATTATAGTCCCAGAGTTAGAGGGTTGGAGGCAGCTGAGGAGAAAATGGTGGGGGAGTGGAGTTGGCTTGATGTAGTGGGCCACAATGAGGTCCTGAGCTCAAAAGGTTAATTGTTCCAGGGCATGGTTTCTGGTCCAAGAAATGGGGGAAGTTTTTGTTTTGTCAAGATTTTACCTCCATCATGCCTAATTAGGGAATTTGTTTTGCTTACTTATCTATGTGTATGTAATGGATTTTATTTTTCTTGCTTTCTTAAGGGGAGGAAGAGGAGAGAATTCAAAACTGGAAATAAAACAAGTAAATTATAAATAAATAATTTTTAGATTCTGTCTTTATAACAGCTTCGCATCAATATCTCCACTCAGTCCACTTCTGTCTTAGTCAAGGCCCTCATTTCCTCTCTCTTGGACTATTGCCTTCTGATTAGTGTCTCTCTTTTCAATCTCACCAATTTCTAATGCATTATTGCAATAGTTACAAAACTAACATCCTTAAAACACATGGGAGAAAGGAGTTGATCCTGATCAGTTGAGCCTCACTGATCCACACAATGAAATCATAAGATGTACACTCCAGACCTGGAATGAGAGATCCAGGAATTTAAATGTGACCTCAAGTTACTACCTATTCAACCCTGGCCAAGTTCCTTAATCTCTTGTTTGCCTCAACTATAAAGTGGGGATGATAAAAGCACCAATCTCACAGAGTTGTTTAGAAGGCCAAATGAGACATTTTATGGAGTAAATAATAATAAATCCTTGTTTTACTTCTTTCCCTCTTTCCTCCTTTTCTTCCTTCTCTCCCTCTTTATGCTTCTTCCCTTCCCTTCCTCCCTCCTTCCTTTTCTTCCTTCCTTCCTTCTTTCCTTCCTGCAACAGATAGCGAGATAGAATTTCTTTCTCATCCTTCCCCACCTCCCACTGGCAGTGGCACCTTGCAACCAAAGCACATAGCAGGGAACAGCTGTAGTATTAAGTAAAATTGCTGAGTTATCTGAAAGGAACTAAAGTTAGGATCTTGTGAGGGAGTAGGCCCCTGAATCAGACAGAACTCTTGCTGGTCCTAAATTGGAGGTTCAAGTTCTTTCTGAAAGTACCCTAGGCCTGGATGTCAATGCAGATCAAAGCTGGAGACATTACAAGCCTTGAACTCCATGCACCTAATCTCACAGCAGTTAAAGGATTAACAAAAGAAGATGGCAAGAAGACATGTGATGGGCAGGGTACCTTGCAGTTGCAACTCGTCCCAGTTTGTCACCATACTTGAGAATGCTCTGTGTACATACTCTTGCTGATCCTGTGGGTGGATTTGTGGCAGAATGTTCCTCAAGTTTATGGACCAGACATGTTTTTGCTTTTCTTAACTCTGCTATTTAATTTTGCTGTGAGCTAATTCTATCCTTGGTCCAACTTCTGAAAGGTAAATACATCATAAGCCATAGCTGTAGTTCAGATTCACCCAGTACATTGAACCTGAACTAGTCACTTGGTTACTGAACACTCTCTGCCTCCTGAATTTACTCTGTATCATTTTCTATGTAAATCTTGTCTTTGCAAGTGTTTTTCCTTTCATCTGGAAAAAATGCCACAAGAACAGAAGCTTGGGATTTCGGGAGCAACAATGAGGAAAGGTCATCAACTGTCAAGTTGAGCAAGGTATTTAAAACTCCTTATCTATGGTGGTTGTACCTACCCATTACATGTTTTATAAACTGTGTATTTATTTCTTTGCATCCACCTTGTGTCTTCCCAATAGGATGTAACATCCTTCAAGGCAGGGACTTTTTCCATATTATCTTCATAGACCTAGCACATAATATAGCATGCTACAGAAAGAAGATACCTAATGTTTTCGATTGAATTGAAGAGGCTAAAAAGGATGAGGTAATGGCAGGACTGAAGGATGGACCATGAGCTGACAAGGATAAGAGAAGAAGGACTGGGGTAGGGAGTCCAGAGCTAAATACTGAATGGACTGAAGGGGCATGGAATTTGGGGGAGAGGAGGGGATATACGGGGATGGTGGGTTGAGGAGAGTGAAGAAGAAGGAAAGGTTGAGAACCCTGAGGAGTCTGCTGGGCCCTGAATGAACCAAAGGGACAGAGTAACTAGGAAAAAGAAAATTTCCTTTGAATCTAGGGGAGCTAATTAGATGAAGGAGAGTGGGCATTGAGAAGAGAAGGCTAGGATAGAGACTGGAGGAAGCACCTAGAATTAGAGCTAAGGGCATGGATAATGGTCCAGCAAGGGAGAATGAGGAGAAAGAGAATCAGGAAAGAACTGTATTATGAAAGTCAAGAGTGGAGAAAATACAGAGAAGAGGAGGAGGAAGAAAAAGAGAAAGCGGAGGGGAAGGAGGTGGAAGAGATGGTCAGTTATATCCCAGGTTCCAGAGAGATCATAAAAGGACACAATAAATGGGGGAAAGGTAGAGATTAGAGACCAAGGACCAGCAGAGACTTTAGAAGTCATCTAGTCCAATACCCACAATTTACATCCAGGAAACTGAGGTCTAGGGAAAATTAAATGACCTGCTTAACATCACACAAGCAATATGCTTCAGATACAGGATCTGGACCTACTTTCTCTGACGTCAAAACCAGACTCTATACCACATCTCTCTTTTTCTCCTCTGAGATCCTGAGGTACTAAAAAAAAAATGAGGACTGAGGGACTAAAATGAATGATAAGGCTTCTAAAGGGTCCAAGGTGGCTATGTGTTCAGTATTTTACATTCCTCTGCTTTATTTTGCTCCTCTATGGGATGAGGGGCTTACCTAGATGATCAGCCCTCTAGTCTGGAGTGTCCTCAAGTCAGCTGAAATAGTGATCCTCTAATACTTTGTAAGCTTTTCAGTAACATATAAATGTGAGTTTATAGTTTGTTATTAGAATACCTGGGACACCCACCAACTTGCAAATGGGTCCATTCAGAAAAGCTATAAGGTAGTCAGAGGCCCAATCCTAGTCAGAAATACAGCTCACGAGTCTTCACTGATGCATTTACTTTTACAAGTCAGTTAAAGACTCAGGACTTATTAAACTTTTTCCACTTCTACCCCCTTTTTGCCCAAGAAATTTTTACGTGACCCTGGATATATAGGTATATAAATCAAACATTTACTGATAAGAAATCATAATTTCGTGATCCCCACAGTCAATTATGAGACTCCATATAGGACAGCAAACCACAATTTAAGAAGCTGGGAGCTAGAGGACACAGTTAGTTGAGGGGAAGAGGCATTTATTGAATGAAAATCTTAAGAAAAATAGCAGTAGGACATTTTGCCTATAGACCTAGGACATTTGTTTTGTTGTTTGATCATTTCAGTTTTGTCCGATTCTTGGTAACCCTATTTTAGGGTTTTCTTGGCAAGTGTTTGGCCATTTCCTTCTTCAGCTCATTTCACAGATGAGGAAACTGAGGCAAACAGGGTTAAGTGATTTGCCCAGGATCACATAGCTAGTAAGTATCTGAGGCCAGATTTGAACTCATGAAGATGATTCCCCATTCCAAGCCCAATGCTCTCTCCACTCCACCACCTACCTGCCCAGATCTGGGGCACACACAGGCAGAAAAATGATGGTGAGGAAGGTGTGCTTTGGTTGGAAAGTTACAGCTATGTAACCATATGGTTAGTGGAAACATAGGGGAGTAGACTGACATACGGTTTCCAGGTGAAATTACAGAGCTGACTTGATTACGGATCTATAATTGGAAAGTGGGAAGGCTGGGGAAAGGGGGGAAAGCACATGGTAGGGCAGAGGCTGATAAAGATGTCTGAGGGCCAATTTGTGTTGTAAAAGCAAAGTTTAAAAATGACAGTATCCTGGTTCTTGGTTCTTTGAATCAAAGATCTATTTAGTCTTCCTTAAATTCAATGTTGCATTTTAGGGAGGATTCAATCCCCTAAAAGTAGAATCATTAGGGTATATATGAGTGGCTAATAAGCCCAGTGCTTTTGAGCCTAGACAGAGTATAACAGTATGCTCAGCTAATGAAATTTCCTACATGGAAGAGATCGGGAAGCCTGCTTCCAAGGGACTCCCCATTATATGCAATGGAAATGCCTGGAAGCGACTCTGGAACATGCTTAGACATTTTGAAACTGGCTCTGCTCTGCTAACCATGGAGTTAGAAGTCTCTTTGCCTGCAATTTGCTTTCTCCCAACCCCTCAGAGATACTCCTATAACCGAGGGGAGAGGGAGCTCAGCGAGAATTTGTCTTGTTTTTGAGAAACAAACCATAGAATGGACATATCTTTGTTTAATCTAATTAAAGAGAGATCCATCTTTGCTCACTTTTGAATGAAAAGGGAAATAATTGTTCCTTTGTTTCACTCTACTCTTCATGATCCCATTTGGACTTTCCTTGGCAAAGATACTGAAGTGTTTTGCCTTTTCCTTGGGCAGTTCATTTAACAGATGAGGAAACAGAGGTGAACAAGGTTAAAAGTGACTTGCCCAGAGTCACATGGCTGGGAAGTATCTGAACCCAGATTTGAACTCAAGAAGACAAATCTTCCTGACATCAGATCCAGAGGAAGAGTTGGTTTCGGGAAGATATTTTCCCCAAGAGTGCCTCAGGCATTAAGATTTCTATTGTTCTATTTGGCAAATCATAAACCCTAAACTTAAACTAAGTATCTCAGGTTTGATTCTGCCAGATAACTTTGTTTCTCAATATATTGTTTCTCAATATAAGTTAGAAGATTCTTGAGGAAGAGTAGGAATTCTGATTAGTAGAGGGAATTCTGCCTGTGTGAACATCTTTCCAAACAGAAATACTTAACATATTAATAGTGTCTGAGAGAGTTTGGCTTAAAATGCAGAGTAGAAAGTTTGTCTTCTTCATAGCAACCATATGAGCATAACATTAACATATAAGCAAATATAAGCACACATCAAAACAATTTGAAAAATAGAGAACCAGAGACATGCAATAATAATTGACACAAGTATTGACATTTATTAACATATACAGTTACAGGGAAGCAGAAAGGAAATCCACCCAAGTACTGCTTCTGAGGGCATGATATTTTGCCCTCAGATTGCCTCAAGATTGTCTGGATGTCTCTGTAGGCTTTGGAGATCCCTATGAAATGTTTACTCAAATGGACATTGGGAATGGCTTACAAAATTCCAAGGAGACTTACTGTGTGTTAATATTGATGTCCATTATTGTACTCCTGTGGCTTTTATTTTCTATATTTGTATAATAAGTTCTCTTGGTGATCTTGCTGTTGTATGATTTTTCCCTCTGGATTAGTCCCCAAGTTTAAATATTCTTCTTTGGCTTATACTCTGCTTGGTTAATGGTTCTGACCTCACTTTGTAATTATAACTATCCTGTATCACTCCCGGAGGTAAATTGGCCAAGATCTCTTTAGCTTTCTGTCTTTTGACCTTTATCTTTGTGAAGTAGTATCCATGATAGCATTTTACCAATGGGGGTAGTCTTGGACCAACAGCGTGAATGTGAAGGGGACCCTGAACTTGTTTTCTTGAGCTGCCGTATTTTCAATTCACATTCTTTTTTTTTTTCCCCTGAGGCAGTTGGGGTTAAGTGACTTGCCCAGGGTCACACAGCTAGGAAGTGTCTGAGACCAGATTTGAACTCAGGTCCTCCTGACTTCAGGGCTGGTGCTCTATCCACTGCACCACCTAGCTGCCCCAAGCTGCCTATATTTTCCAGATACATTGGACATGGAGTATGTAGGAGTCCCTAAGAGTATCAAGGATGAAACCTCCTTGCCCCCAGCTGATATAATTTGTTGTCTGCACCCCTGTGTGTCCTTGAGAGTCAAGACAAGAACCAGTTGGTTTGCCCCAGACTGTGAAACTGTTTTGTGCATCTTGGACCCTGGTAGATAAGCAGACCATTCTATCCTCCAGCAGTTCCTAAGGAAAAGAATGCTGCTTTTGCCATTGCCTTTCTCCTCCCCCTTGGGAGGGGATTAGTTTTTTACCAATTTCCCTGTAACTTTCCCTGTAACTGAAATACCAAGATTTCCCCTGTATTTCTAGCCTCCTTGGTATAAGGAGTTCCCATATGCATGTGCCTTTCTCTTGTAATGTATCTACTTGCAAAACGTGTCTCATGGACTTGTGATACTGTTTAACAAGAAAAAGGCTAAAAGCCTTTCTAGTAACATGGGGAAAGGGAAGCTGGGCAGAACAGGGTATACTAGTAAATGTTTAACAATCAGCTCTCCAAAGGGAGAAATGTACCCATGACACAGTTTTAAATTTAATCTGCATCATTCACATTTTCTCAAGTCTGGAGAATACAAAACAGTAAATTATGGCCTAATTTGTGGTACTGGCCAAATTTCTGAGGTATAAGATGCTCACACAACTCTGTTTGCCAATTTTAAGTAAATAAGTATATTATCACCATTACTAACATAAAGGCTAACTACAGCAATACCAACGTGAAAACTTCCTGTCAATAGAGCAAAATTAACACACACCGCTGTCAAACTGTTGAAGAGGAATCCCAACCTTTCCTCTGTATTCCTATTTAATAGTAGCCAACTCCCTGGGCATCCCAAATAGTTTTTGCTCCCCTCCTGGACATGCCACAATCTCAGTGTCTTTTGACCTCTGCAACAGAACATCTGTATTCATGTCCTTCCCCAGCGGACAGCACAGGCCAAAATCTTGTCAATTAGCACTGCTACCTATCTCTGGCAGACAACATCCAACTTGGTACTTGGTAAAATATAAGTCAGAGAGGCACAAAATAGAAAGAAAGCCAGAAAGAATCACAGACAAGGGCTTTGAAAATTGGATCTAAACATCATGATAGTGATCATATGATACATATATACAATATGATATGTATGACAAATGTTTTATACACACATAAACATATGTATATATGTGAAAATATGATATATATTTACAAGAAAACTGTATTAGACATTATAATTATTCACAATTTCAAGTACAATTCTCTTTTTGGTTTTACTATGTAAATGAAAATGCCCAAATATTACAACATCTATATGATGCTTGTTAAGTAAAGAATTTAAGAAAATTCTGAAATGTGGACTACTACTGGACAATAAGAAATAATGGGCTGGTTGATTAGAAAAGCACAGAAAGACTTGCATGAAATAATGAAGACTGAAATGAGCAGAATGAAAAGAATATTATATACAGTAACAGCAGTATTGGAAGAAAAACTGTGAATGAATGTTTTTTGAGTAGTATAAATACTCAACATTACCATAGAAAGCCAATGAAGGAAAATGCTATTCAGCTCCAGAGAAGGAAATGTGAACTAAAAGGATGCATAATAGGTTTTTACACACACACACACACACACACACACACACACACACACACACCTATGTATGTCAAATGATGCTCTGGTTAGGAGAAGAAGACAGTTCAAAACAAAAAAATATTAAAAACAAATTATAATACAAAATATGTCAAAGGGCTGCTATTCAATCACACTTGAAATTTAGCTTTATACACATGGAATCTCTCGCCTTCAAAACTAAGAACTCAGTTTATGTATGGGGTAAAATCTCAGTGTCAGGGAGTCCTCTCCCACTCTTGGCACTAAAGCCATTGAGGATAGCACCTGTATACGGGACAGAAGGTTTGCACAAATCTGCTTAATCCAACACTGGTGCCCACGTAAGGCCATTGACAGAGTCTTTAAAATCCTTTTGATCGTTACCAGTCCAACATTCCCCAAATGGATTCATAAGTTCCAAGGCAGACTGACCTTTCTGCCCTGCTGCTGCTGCTTCTTTTCCTCTTCAATTACATATCCACTAGGGAAGACCCTTCAGTGATTTAACAATAGCAGCAAAATTCTTTACAAATTTGCCTGGAAAGCAAGACTAGGATTTGGGAGGTAGCAGCTTGCTCCTAAAGAGAAGTCTTCAAGAACAGGGAAATCGGAGGGAATCCCTTTGGAAGCACTCCAGTGTCTAGAGGGAGTCAGAGAATGAGATGGGAAGATAGCAAGAGAATATTGGACTCTGTCTGGTTTGAAATTAAATGTTTTTGTTGTTGAATTGTGTCCAACTCTTCCTGATCCCCTTTGGGCTTTTTGGCAAAGATAACTGGAGTGGTTTGCCATTTTCTTCTTCAGCTCTTTTTTTTTTTTTTTTTCCCTAAGGCAATTGGGGTTAAGTGACTTCCCCAGAGTCACACAGGTCCTTCTGACTTCAGGGCTGAAGCTCTATCCACTGAACCACCTATCTGCACCTCTTCGGTTTATTTTATTTTATTTTTTTATTTCTTTTTTTGCTTGAGGCAATTGGGGTTAAGTGACTTGCCCAGGGTCACACAGCTGTTACGAGTCTGAGATCAGATTTGAACTCAGGTCCTCCTGACTTCAGGACTGGTACTCTATCCACTGCGCCACCTAGCTGCCCCTCGGTTTATTTTACAGATGAGGAAACTGACTTGCCCAGTCACACATCTAGGAAGTATCTGGCCTCCCTTAGTGCAAGCCCTTGAAATTATATGACCAGGGCTCAAATCCTCTTTGTCCTAGTTAATAACTAGTCCTGGGATCAAATCCCGTTTCTGTTTAATTAATAAGCAGCTAGGTAACACGGGGAATGAAGTTCAGGATCTGGAATTCAGCAAACATGGATTAAGCACCTACGGCCAGGCCCTGCTAAGCGGTTTAATCCTGTTTTAAACACTTACCAGCTACATGACCCTGGGCAAGTCACTTCACTTCTGTGTCTGCTTCCTCATTTGGATTATGGGAATAATAACTGCACCGATTTCCCAGAATCCTCGGGATCTCGGAGATAATATTGAGAAGGCACTTCCCAAATCTTAAAGGGATCTATAAATTCTATTATTAGTTGTGTGACCTTGGAGACTCTTGTGACCCTGAGAAGATGATCCTTGAAGCGCTTATTTACCAACCCAACAATTCAGGCTAGGGGACTAGGTGGGACTAGGATAAAGCTAGGGCCAATTGTAGATCAGGCCCACGGGCTGGGCGTGCCTGGCTCTGGACCTGAGTCCCCAAGCCAAAGAGAGAAAAAAAAACATTCCAACTTACTGGTTTGCCTTCCTATGTATTATGGGAAATGTAGTCCCACTACCTCTCAGTCCTTTCTCGGGTACTGTCATTTGGGATGCTACATTCTGGGAATTGTAGTCCAGACTCTGTCAGTTAGGGTGATCCAGGATCTCTTCCGTACCTTCCCGAACCGGACACGTTGCAATTGGTTCATCCGCTTATCTGTCAGGCACACCCGATGGATTGTCAACTCCTATTGGATATGACTAAGGGGTCGGACGAGAGTGTTCGGCTATCCGATTTGCTTCACTTGCTGTCCGTCAGGTGCCAAGTTGTCGAGATCCTGGATGTGAATTGGCTCTTTCAACACCCCTGGTAAGTAGGGTTTGCCTTCGTACGCTGCGATTGGCTATGTGGGGGGCGGACTCTAGAGTGCCGGGGGCGTTGTCGGAGGCGGTGGCGGCTCCAGCGATGGCCGAAGACCGGAGGAGGGGGCTCGGCGGTGGGACCCGAGCAAAGCGGGTGCTATCGCCGCTGCCTCTCCCTCTGCTGCTGGGGCTGCTGCTGCTGGACGGCTGCTCGTGTAGGATCCACCAGCTGGTGCTGACGGTGAGGCTGCGGGCGATGCAGGGAGCGGTGGGGGGGAAGGTTTTCCTGGGGCCTCCCCCGGCTCTTGTGGACTCGTCCACTCCCCCTCCTTTTCTCCCGATGGAGCGATCCAGCGCTTCCCCCCACACACATCCCCCCCACCGCCTATCCTAATGGGTTCGTCTGGCTAGAACCCCCAGAGGCTGACCCCTTTCCCGCCCAGATGGGACTGTCCGCCTTCCTCCTCCTCCTCCTCCCTGATGCTCGTTTCCCCCGCCAATTTCCTGGTTTCCCCGGGCGGGGTTGTTTCCTCCTCCTGACTCCTCCTCCCTCGTGCGTGTACCATCCTCACCTCCCCCCACTCTAGCACGCAAAACATGAATTACTTTGTCTTCCGAGCATCCTAAAAAGCCTAGAGGGGACTGCTGAGGACAGCTCCTAGTGAAGGAGTCTGAGATCTAGGACTGTGATCTAGGGCTTTCTAGTCGTGGTACTTTTGAGCCAACCTTTCTGGGGGTTTTCTCGTTTGTAAAATGGGTGCGGTGACATACAGGGCTGTATTGGGGAAAAAACAGCTTTGTGATCTTTCCTTGGGAACGGGGGAGTGATCAGGAATAGAGATTTCATCTTCATTCTAAACCACCCGGGGTGGAAATTCCCTCCCGGAATTGGTTCCATCAGCCGCCATCCTATAATTTATCTTAGAGAATAGCCTGGCAACACAGAAAAAAACGTATCTTCCCCGGGTCGGGTCTCATATCCCGTGCTTGCAAGCAGCAGGAAGATCTCCCCTCCTAAAGCCCTAGATTCCACCTGCTACCGTTATCTCATGCTTTTCTGGAGGGGGTGGGACACAGGTGGGATGAGAAAGAGATCTTTGGCTAGATCCCCCACGGGTTTTTCACCTGGGACCTGTGATTTTGTTTTCCTTGGTATTTTGATAACCATTTTAATAAATTGGTTTATTTTGTAGTCCTGTGTATTTTATCTTATGCATTTAAAATCATGATCTCCAGAAGGGGTCCAGCAGGCCCAAGGGGGTCCACCACTCAGGTTTAAGAACTCCTGAGCTAGTTAGTGTACCTCTTTTCTGATGTGCGGAAATCCTGGCTGGATATTTCTGCATAGATATCTTAATGGGAAAGGCAAGAGCATTTGCATGATTTGTGTGTACTGAGTTGAAGAAGGGAAAGAACCTGGGCATGGAAGGGTGTCTGCTCTGGCCATCCTCATCCCAGGAAACAGCACTTCAGGGGGCTTCACACACACACACACACACAATCACTCCCTTGAACCCAGAAAGGCAAAAGCTCTGGGATCCAAGTATCCAGTAGTCTTACCCAGTCTGCTCTCCCTTTTTTCCTCTCTGCCTCTGAGAAAATTACCCATTCCATTCTGGGTCTAGTTATTGGCTAGGGCAGGAGTTTTTTCTGCCAAGAGCCATTTGGATATTTATAACAGCATTTTCAGGCCATACAACATTATCAACTTATAGAACTCAAACAATGGTAGGTTGTTGTAACTAGCTTTCAGCTCATCATTTAACAAATGATTTCATAGACTTTATACAGGCCATGGGCTGGATGTTGCCCACCTCTGGGTTTGGAAGTAGAAGTGAGATTAGGTCCATCCTATGAAAAGAAGATGTGTATCAGGGATTGTCTGTTGAGCTTTTGGGGTGCATTTGGTTCTGGTGACTAAACAGTTGGACTCTCTCTTAGGGGGAAAAACGAGCCGACATCCAGCTGAACAACTTCGGCTTCTTTACCAATGGCTCTTTGGAAGTGGAACTCAGCCTCCTTCGTCTCCATCTGGAAAGCAAGGACGAACAACCCCAGTTGGTGAGAACAAAGACATTTGGGCTTTGGGCTAGAGTTTGAAGGGACGCCCTCATCAGAAACCCAGAGAAGTGGAAAACAGGGCCCCAGACCTGAGATGGAAGATACCATGCCTCCATCAGAATGAAAGGCTGGATGAGGCTAGAATTGAAGGAAAAAGGAGGGAGGGAGGGACCTGAATCTAGGAGTCTCTTGGAGAAAAAGAAGGGGAGAAAAAAGGGAGGACCCCTCTGGAGTCCTCAAATAGCTCTTTTCTTTTTACCTTAGGTGGGCTTCAGCCTGTCCCGAGCTCGAACTGGCAGCATTCGATCTTATTCTGTGAGTCCCTTGCCTGGTGGATTGAGGATGGGTCTGCCAGGAGAGAAGAACATTGGCTTTCTATACATTTAACATAGAACTTGCCAATGTTTCTTTCCCACCATCTAAAAATGAGTTGAATATTATTACTGGGGGAAGGGGCCCTTTGCCAGTATTTTCCCCTTCCAGGTATTTGTCCTTGCCCACTTGCCTACTATTTGTCTTGTCTTCCTCCTTCCCAGAGCCCTTCACTGCTAATGAAGGGAAGCAGGAGGGGGAAGTGTGTGTGTGTGTGTGTGTGTGTGTGTGTGTGTGTGTGTGTGTGTG
>JAJPUD010008420.1:37262-56259 GCA_023553655.1 Myrmecobius fasciatus
TGTGTGTGTGTGTGTGTGTGTGTGTGTGTGTGTGTGTGTGTGTGTGTACTCCTGCCCCTGTATGGGGAATGGCACACTAGAGCTGGAGGAGGCACCTCTGGCAGAGCCTGGGCATGAGCCTGGGCATAAGCCTGGGCTTCCTACCCATCCTGCCTCTCTCCTACTCCCAGGCCCCAGAACCTCATACCTGTGCTCTCAAACACAATGGGAGCAACCTAATGGCCACTTTCCTCATCGACTTCAAGGGAAAACGGTGAGTTTTATCATATTTGGAAGGTTCAGAGGTTAGATATTGACTGGAGTATATAGGGGAAGAAAGGGGAGAGAAGCCAGAAAAGGCCTTGGAAATTATCTAGGCCCAGAAAGCGGGAAGTACTAGATCAGGTTAACCCAGTGTCAAGAGGAGAGCTAGAACCCAGGATTCTTAACTTCCTTCTCCTGATTGTAGGGTCCAGGTATACCAGTTTGGGGAGCAAAAGAAACTCCAGATTTCTCCGGGACTTCTCCAGGAAGGCATATCCCTGTCCAGTCCAGGCAATGGTATGTTCCAGTGGGAGCCCTGTCTGTCTGTCACCATCTGCCTGTCCATACCCCCGCCCCACCTTCTGACCCTTTGCCATCCTTGGTTGACAGGCCTGTGTTTGCTTTACAGGGACCAGTGCAGCCAAGCAGGATGGGAAATCTTCACCACTGTCTTTGAGGAGCCAGGTAAGGAGGATTCTGGGAGCGTAAAGCTGCCAGCACTTACTGATCCACCGGGACCACACCAGGGGAGCAGGCAGAGCACTGGACATAGGCAATATCCACACTAGTTGGAGGAGGTGAGAGTCACATAGAGTGAGAGAGGCTTTTCCCATAAGATCGGTGCCATCTGGCACAGTTTAGAGTTCACAAGCTTTGTTCCTCTCAACAGCCATGTGAGAGCACAAGAGCACAAGGTTTAGCATTCCCATTTTTACAGAGGGGGAAACTGAAATTAAGAGAGGGCAAGAGGGATCCCACAGAACCAGGACTGGAACTCTTGTCTCCAAATCCAGAGCTTTCTCACTATAGTACAGGCCTCCGTGTCTTGAGGGGAGTTCAGAGGGAGATGGCATGAGATTGGGAGAACTTCCTGGAAGGAAAGCATTTCATTGGGCTTTGTTCAGCCAGTCAGCAAGCATTATTAAGCATCTACCACGTGCCAGGCAGTGGGGATATAAGTACAAAGAGAGAAGTCATCCCTATTATAGATAGGACTGGGGAGGGGGGGGGTGACAAGACCAGATTGGATGGGGCACAGTTCAAAACCCTGGATGTAAGGCAGGAAGAGCTGTTTCAGCCAATAAATATTCCCAATGGAGGCCCCACTGCCAAGATGAACAGGTGGTGGGTCCTGATGCTGGGCTCTTTTTTCCTTAGGACCCCAACCATAAGGAGACGGGGCTGGTCCTGAGCTTGGGCTACAATAATGATTCCTACAACTTCAGTGTAAGTTGCCTCCTGGTTTCAGGGCCCCATCTTCTCTGCCACAGTGTCTCTTCTTTATCCCCATCCACCCAGACCTCTCCGTTCCCCTCCCTGGCACAGCAGCCTCCTGCTTGCCTAGAAAACCAGCCCCCTCTTTCTGAAAGGGGGGAAGCTTGGGCCTCTCCAGGCCCTCAGAGGCAGGAAGCCTGAGAAGTGCTCTCTCCCCAACCAGTTCCACGTGGTGATTGGCTCCCCAGCTGAGGAAGGACTTTACAACCTCAACTTTCACAACTGCTACAATGCCATCCCTGGTCACGAGAGGCCTTTTGACATCACGGTGAGGCTCCTTTCCCTGAGAAAGTGCAGAGTCAGAAATGCAGCCCTCGTGCTGACCTGGCCTGCCCCCCATCCTGTTTTCTTCATCCAGATAATGATCCGAGAGAAGAACCCCCAGGGCTTTCTGTCTGCTACTGAAATCCCCCTCTTCAAGCTCTACCTGATCATGTCGGCCTGTTTTCTGGGGGCCGGAGCCTTATGGGTTTCTGTTCTCTGCAAACACAAGTAACAATCCTGCTTACCCCAAACTGGGAGCCCTTACCCCCTCCCTTCCACAGCTCTGGAAGCCCCTAGTCCCTAGGGCTCCCCCAGACCCAGACTTCTCTCCCTCCCCCATCCCAAGGCATTCCCCTAGCCTCTCCTTCTTCTGAGCATGTCCTCCTCTTCCCAGATACAATGTCTTCAAGATCCACTGGCTGATGGCGGCTCTGGCCTTCACCAAGAGCGCATCTCTCCTCTTTCACAGTGTGAGCTCCCAGCTGGGTCAAAATGGGGAAAGGGCAAGGGGGACATTTGGGCTACGGGAAGGGAGGCCCCAGGCTTTCACAGAGACCCCTCGGGAATCTGAGCTCCTGGCCGTTTTAGTGGTGACAGCAAGCACTGTTCATCCTGAGAGCCTCAGATAGAAAACCCCGACCCTCTACAGAACTGTCCCCAGGGTCACAGGCACCTGGCCTCCACCCCATCCCCAACCCAATCCACCCATGACTGGGCTTCTTTCTCTAGATCAACTACTACTTCATCAACAGCCAGGGCCGTCCCATCGAGGGTCTTGCCGTCACCGATTACATCACCCACTTGTAAGTGAGGTCCAAGCCCTTCCCTGGTCTCAGGATGGAAGGTGGGGGCTATCTATCTCCTTCCCCCATTCCAGATTGTTCAGCCTTGAAACCCAGGAAAGGGAAAGGGAGGAAAGAGAAAGGAGAGGACAGAAGGGAAAGGATGGGAAGAGAAGGTTAGAAAAGAGATGGGGAGTCTATTTCCCATTCTGTGGGCCAGTACACAGGAGCACTCACTTTCCATTTATTCTCAGCTTCCCCTCTCCCCCTCCTCTCTTCTGTCACAGGCTGAAGGGAGCCCTCCTTTTCATCACCATTGCTCTCATTGGCTCTGGTTGGGCCTTTGTCAAATATGTCCTGTCCGACAAGGAGAAGAAGCTTTTTGGGGTTGTCATCCCCTTGCAGGTACTTGCTCCATCCTGGCCCTGGATCTCCTAGATGGAGATCCTTGCCGTCTGGGGGCATCCTTGCCCCATAATGCAGGGATCCTTTCTTCCCCAGGGGAAGGAACACTTAGGTTTATAGCTAGAGACCTAGGGTTCAAGTCCTGTTTCTGTCCTTAATAGCTCTAGGACTTTGAGTGAACCCTTTCCACAATTTCTCCATTTGTGAAACACCTTTGCCCTCAGATCTACCCTGGGTACCATAATGTGAGGGGAGGTCAAGGGGTGACCGCTGCCCAACTCTGCCCAGGTTCTGGCCAACGTGGCCTACATCATCATCGAGTCCACTGAGGAGGGAACCAGCGATTATGCCCTGTGGAAGGAGATTCTGTTCCTGGTTGACCTCATCTGCTGCGGGGCCATCCTTTTTCCCGTTGTATGGTGAGGACCTGGCCTTCGCTCCGTGGCCCTTCTTCATCTTCCAGCTTCCCAGGCCCGGTCCCCTCACAGCAGACCTCTGGAGCTGGAGCCTTCCTCAGGGGCCATGACCTTGGGCATTGGAGCAATTCCCCTCTTCTGTCAGGGCTGCGTCTGTTCCGTTTTCTCCTCTGTTAAATGAGTGGCTCAGGCTGGGTGATGTCAGATCTCCCCTCCTGCTCTGGGTCTCTGATCCCTGGTGGAGGCGTCAGGCACCTGGAGAGGCCATGGGCAGCATGGCAGATGGGAGACTGTGCCATTTGGAGGCACGTCTGCTGTTTACAGGGGTGACCTTGGGCTTTAGTTTATCTCTGTTCATCACACAGAAGGGTTTGAACTAGCCAGATCTCTAAGAGCCTTTGATCCTGCGATTCTGGGTGGGTGGCTGGAAAGTCTCTGGTCCAGGGCATTCCACTGACCATGTGTTTTCACCCTTCCTACCCAAATGGCAGGTCTATCCGCCATCTCCAAGAGGCATCGGGCACTGATGGGAAGGGTGAGTCATGCCCCTTCTGTGTCCCTCCCCTTTTGTCCCCCCTCCCCTGCTCCCTCATCTTCTTTTGGTCCCTGACATCCTTTATCTCTCCCCTCTCTCAGTGGCAGTGAACTTGGCGAAGCTCAAGTTGTTCCGGCATTACTACGTCATGGTAGGGGCAAGGACCAGGGCCTGCCTGGGGCAAGGGAATGGGACTGTATCCTGGGGCGTATCTGTTCTCTGGGGCCCTCATTCTGGGAGCCAGCCCAGTAGCTCTTCCTGGCATCTCCTTGGGAACTGATCCTGCCTCTCCATTGCTGCTCCCAGACACTGGGAGCTGTCTGTTTGATTATCCATGCCTCTGGAGCTGTCCATGTGTGTCCATATGTACTCCTAGAAGCTACCCATCTGTCCATCCATGCCTTGGAAGCTGCCCCTGCTTCTCCATGCCCTGGGAGCTGCCCCTGTCTGTCCATCCATGCCCTGGGAACTGCCCCTGTCTGTCCATCCATGGCCTGGGAGCTGCCTCTGTCTGTCCATGCCTGTTTGCTGCCCGTGTTTGTCCCTTATCTATCTGTCTCCCCGGGGTAATTGCCTCTAGACGGTGTGCTACATCTACTTCAGTCGGATCGTGGCTGTCCTGCTCCGGGTCAGTGTGCCGTTTCAGTGGCAGTGGCTGTATGAGGTGAGTGGGGCTAGAAGCCAACTGCTGCTGGCACACCCTGGGCCTGGGGGGCTGATGGCTAATTCTCTCTCCCTCCATCCCAGCTGCTGGTGGAGGTCTCCACCCTGGTTTTCTTCATCCTCACCGGCTACAAGTTCCGCCCAGCATCCAACAATCCCTACCTGCAGCTGCCCCAGGAGGACGACGAGGAAGATGTGCAGATGGACCAAGTGTAAGCAGCCTGGGAACGGGGAAGAAGGGAACGCTGACCCAGAGACTCCCAGCTGCAAGTGAGGGGCCTGTTTCTCAGTCCCTGAACCCCCTTCTCTCCATCCTCTTCCCTTAACAGGATGACAGAATCTGGACTCCGGGAGGGCCTGTCCAAGGTCAACAAAACAGCCACCAGCAGAGAAGCCCTCTGAAACCTTGCAAGGTGACCTGTCGTTAAGGGGCTCTCTGGTACCAACTGTCCACATTGCGTGGCCTCTATACTCCTCCCCGTTCTCCCTCCCAGGACAAGGCCCCCAAAGGGAGAAGGAAAAACTTGATTTGGGGGAAATGGGGGAGCCCCCCTTGGTTTGAAGGGCAATGCCTACCACTGCCCCTGGTGAGTGGGGGAGGGCAGCTTTGGATGGTCCCCCCTCTCCAACCACACACACACACACACACACACACACACTCCTGCTGTATAATAATCAGTCTTTTTTGCTAAACGCTTTGTGTGAGTTTGCCTTCCTTTGCCCTGCCCCGCTTCTCCCCATGGGACGCAGACTGGAGCTACATAAGGCCAAGCAGAATTGACAGGCCAATTTCAGACATGCATATTTATTAGAAGGGGAAGGTCTTCCCCTCCCTCAGGGCCTAGATCCACCTAGGCTTGTGCTTGTGCTGGCTGTGGGGCAAGCCCCTGCCTCCATGCCGGTCCCTTCCCAGTGTCTGGAGTATTTGGACCAGGCCTGAAGGCAGGCTTCCAGCCTTTTAGGAGGAACTTGGGTGGGAGGAAGGGAACACACAAAGAGACTAAGAAAATGTGCCATCATCTGCAGTAGGAACTGGGGGTAGGACCTGCCAACCTGCCCTGCACACTTAAAATTTCCAACACCCTAGGGCATCTGGCAGCCTAGGAAGAGGAGAAAAAGAGAGCAGCAGGCTTAGGACCCTGAGACCCCTTTCTACTCCCTCACCGTGATCAATGCTAGCCTGGGGTCCTTGGGGCTGTTGGAAGAAGGGGGGGCGGGGGTGGTCATAGCTAGGGGATGGGAGTCAGGGAGGGGCCGGGGGCCGGGGCAGAGGGCCCAGGTCACGCCGCTTCCTCCACTGGAGCATCTTCAGGAGGCTGAGGCTGGCCCGGAAGAGCCGGTCGTGCTGGAAGACCAGCTGATGGAAAGCACTGAGGGGCAGCCGGCCCGATGGGTCTGCATGCTTCAGAGTGGTCAGTGGTGTGTACACGCTATTGGTCTGGCAGCGGAATGGAGGCCTGGACGCCCCGATCACCTGCACTGCATGCTGGGAGAGAGCAGAGTGTCATTTGGGGTTGATTCTCTGGCACGGCGATGCAGCATCTGAGAAGGGAAGGGGGTTTTGCCAGGAGCCGGCCAGGCTCAGGGGGTGCAAGGGGGAGGTTACCTCGGCCACCTCCTCAGGGGTCTGGCCCAAGGCAGAGAAGACATCTTTTGAGTAGGCCATGTAGAAGCCCTGGAAGATGTCCCGAGTCTCAGGGTCCACCTTGGAGAAGTCCATGGAGGCTACTTCATCATACAGTTTCTTCTCAAACTCTGTCACCACAGGGCCCGGTTCCAGGAGGCTGATGCTGGGAGTTGGGGGAACACAGGCTCCAGCTGCTTCTGGGCCGAAAGCTAGGGGGCCTGGGACACCCCCTCCCCTCAGCCAACTCCTAGCTCCACCCCCTGGGGAACAGATCCACAAATGGGGGAGAGGAATGGGAGGGGGGGCATCGGACCCTATAGCTTCATGACCCAAGTGTAGACCATTTCAGAGAGTCTACAAAGCACTTTGCAATCCATTATGTCATCACTGTATGGGACGCAGAGCATGCATTACTATTACTCGTTCTTCAGATGAGCCTAAAGAAGCTCAGGCATCTCACAACCAATTAGGAAAATCGGGGATTCGACCCAGGTCCTGGCTCCAGATCCAGGGTGGGCGGTGTTAATGGGAGGAACCCCGGGTTTGGACGAGGTTCGTCCAAGGTGGGACAGTCTGCGTGACCCATAAAGGTGAGGTGGTAGCTTCACCACTGGAATTACTTCACGTTCAGACTCAGTTTCCTCATCTGTAAATAAGACACTAATTTATGCGCTCCATACCTCATTGGGTCAGCGGGAGGAAAGCCCTTGGCAAACCTGAGAAGGTCAAGTCAAGCCATTTGTAAACCCTGGTGTCTGCTGAGCTGCCCTTTGCTTCCCACCTTCCCCACATACATCCTGGACCCCATCACTCACTTCACCCCAAACTTGAGGGCCTGCAGGGCAAGGCTTTCACAGAACCCCTCCACGGCAAACTTGGAAGCACAGTACACATCATTGAACAGGAGCCCTGGAGATTGGAAGGAAATGAGGGCTGGGGGCTCGAGCCTGACCCCTGGAGGCCTCCATCCCTCCCCAGCCTGACTTCCCAGGGCCCAGACCTCACCCTGCTGGCCCAGGATGCTGCTCATGACCACAATGTGGCCCTGGCGGCGCCGCTTCATGCTGGGGAACACTTCCCGGACCAGCCGCACCAGGCCCAGAAAGTTGATGTCTAGTACCCGCTGCATGGCCGCCATGCTGTGACACTCCAGGGGGCCGATCAGACCCACCCCGGCATTGCTCACTGCCAACGGGGAGAGGGGAGAAGAAAAGGGAAGAGAGGACTCAGGGCAGAAGTCTCGTCCAAATCTGTACCCAAGCAGGATTGCCCCTCATGGATGCCATGAGCTGGGATGCCCACTCCCTCCCAACACAGCTCATCTTCCTCCTCAATTCCACTTAGCAAACAGGAAGTTTCTTCTATTCAGCTGACATTTGCCTCTCCACATGTCACTCTCTCATCCCACCTCCAGCCCAATACCCATCCACAGTCTGGATCCAGACAGAACCAAAATCCCTCTTCCCCATGACAACTCTTAGAAATACTTGAAGACAGTTAATATAATTTGATTCTTCTCATTAAGAAGCAGTGAAACATCCATAAGGGCATGGCCAAAATAGGAAAGAGCATCAAGGGCATGGGTTCTTAGTTTTATTTGTGTCATCTACTCCTTAGGCAGTCAGTTTTGTGAAGAGTAAGGACTCCTTCTTAGAATAATACTTTTAAGTGCATAAAATAAAACACAGGATTGCAAAGGAAATCAATTTTATTGAAATATTAGTTTTTGGTTTTGTTAGTTCATAGGCCCTAGGTTAAAAACCCCTGTTCTAGCTCATGTCATTCCAGGGTCCCATAAAGAATAAGGAATATTATTTTAAAGAAGACAAGACTTAGGAGGGACTCAAGTCTTCAAGGGAGCTGTCTTCAAGTATTTAGAAGCCTGACTTGAGAAAGATGGCTTAATTTATTCTGCCTGGCCCCAGAGGAGAGACCTAGGAGCAGTGGGTATGAGTTACTTCAAGGCAGTTTTATGTTTGCTTTCTGGAACTACTTCCCAATCATTCCAGCATTCCCAAGAGGAATGGGCTGCCTTGGGAGTTAGGAAGTGGCCCCTCATGGAAGATCTTCAACAAAAGACTGGATAACTAGGTTTACTACACGGCAAAAGGAGTTTTAGGTCAAGTAAAGGTTGGAGAAGATGGTTTCTGGCGACTTTCCTTGACCTTGAGGATAAGCAAATCATTTTTCCCCCCTGAGGCAATTGAGGTTAAGTGACTTGCTCAGGGTCACACAGCTAAGAAGTGTTAAGTGTCTGAGGTCACATTTGAACTCAGCTCCTCCTGACTTCAGGGCTGGTGCTCTCTCCACTACACCTAGCTGCCCCACCAATCATATCTTTCTTGTATGCTAACTGTGTCCCCTTCCCCAAAAGCTAGAGGTAGGACTCCTCCTGTTAACCTCTGCCTACCTTACCCCCTTCCAAAGCTCCAAGGTTGGGTCTCCTTGATTTCGGACCTTCAAGACTAACTTGTGATTTCCCCATTCTGGGAAGCCCTCCGGGCAAGAACTGGGTCAGACTCACCCAGAACATCCACCCTTTGGTCCTGTATGGTGGCCACACATTGACGAATAGAGTCTTCACAGGTAACATCCAAGGGCAGGATCTGAAGTGTCTTCTCCAGTGTCTCCCCAGCTTTCTCCTCCAGAGGCCCCTTCTTTGCCATGTCCCGCATGGTAGCAATCACTTTAAGGCAGGAGGGAACAGAAATTTCCCACCAAGGCCTAAACCAGCAGCTGCCCCCAAATCCCAGAACAAAAGCCCCCAAAGTCCAAACTTATCTTCCCCTCCTCCTGCATGTACCCCAATTCTCCCACAGCTAAGCTCTCCACTTACCACAAAATGTCATAGTGGCAAGGGTCATGGAAGTCAATCTTATTTTACAGGTAGAAAAACTAAAGCTATCACAGTGCTATTCTTCCCTCAGGTCTTAGGCACCTTTCTGCTTCTGTTGGGGGAGTATATGTGGTCGGGTTGTCTGAGACTGAGCTGGGGTGGGGGGTGGAAGTCGAAGCCCTCCTCTCCAGGCCCCACAGCCAGTGCTTCCTAGCCTGGATCCAGGTGTGCAAAAAGTGGAGAGAAAAGTGCAGGGGTCATGAGAAGAGAGCCCAGGATATTCCCCGCTCACCTTTGAACCTCTTCAGCTCATCCTTGGCCAGCCGCACAGCCAGGGCCAGGCCAATGCCAGAAGAACAACCAGTGATCAGCACATTCTTGTAGGCCATGGATGTTTTGGGTAAGATGGGCAGAGCCGAGCAGCTGAATCCTAGAACTCAGAGCATCCTCTCGGAAGGATCCTAGAACCTAGAACATCTCAGACAATGGAGGACCTCAGATGGGCAAGACATGGGAACACAGAATGTTGCTACTGGGAAAGAGCTTAGGGATCAGCATCATAATTTCTACATCATGAGTATGGGTTCTAAAGGTGACAAAGTATCACATACAAGGCTACAGATACATAATGAGCATCTGGATACAGTGTACAACTGTACTAAGAATTCTGGGACACCCTGTGGGTTGGCTTTTACAAGGCCATCTAGTCCAATCCACTCCTTTGACATCCAGGGAAACTGAGGCACAGAGTCGTTAATGGATTTACAAAAAGCCAAGCACTTCATTTGACAAAGGGGGAAGTTGTGTAAATGCCTTTACACAAATTCTGTTGCCTAGCTGGGACTTTTCACAAGTCTTTCTCCCCTCCCCCCTTCTAAGACAACAGCTTAGCCTTCCCTGTTCCGAGCCGGAGGGCCCCATCAACCCTAAGAGGCAATTATCTCCTACCACTCCACCCCCACCTGAGGTCAAGGGACTCTCCCTCTGACTCCACCGAGGCTCCGCTGGGCCCCAAAATGCTAGGGGGTGGGGAGGGGAAGGGAAGAAAGTCTGACAGGTGGGGGGGGGCGGGGAAGAGGTCCCCCGGATTAAAGAACAGGAATTGGACTGAGAGGCGCTCCCCGAGAAGCCCTCGGGCTTAGGGCTTGGGCGGAGGTTCCCTTCCCCCAGTCCCGTGCATTCTGGCAAGCATCCCCCTCCCCTTCCCCTCCTCTCACCCCACCCTTCCACCCAACACATCACTTGGCCAGGACCCGGTTCCCGCAGGGCTATCCCGGGCAGGTTAGGTTCAGGATTTAGGGGCTTAATAGGGCACTGTTGGGGATAGGGGGGGATGGGAAGTAGGTGGAGGAAATGATGGATTACGGAGGGATAGACCCTTCTAAGACCCTGGCCCCGGGGCTAAGGAACGAAAATATCAGGATCTGGGGGATTCGGGGCGGTCCCCAGCCCAGGGGGGGAGGGGCTGGGGGCTGTTCCCGCCCCCGCCCCCCCCACTCCCCAAATCCAGAGATATTTAAAGGGCCAGGCAGCCAGCCCGATTACTCTAAACACTGGCTCACCCCGGCGCCTCCCCAGTCCGTCAGTCCCACTGTCTCGCGAAGGCGATGGCGGCAGCCCTGGTCCGAGTACCTGCTGCACCTCGGCTGCTGCCCAGGCTTGGGCTCCGAATCCCTATGCTTCGGCCCCGCCCCTCCCAGCCCGAGGCAGGCCGGGGATTGTAGTCCGGAGCCGGCACCACCTCCAGGATGCCCTCCGGACCTGAGATGAGACGAAATTCTAGAAAATCGAGGGTGGAATCCTGAGATTCTAGGATGGGAATGCCCGTTCAGAACTAGAAGGGACCTGCCTTTTTTTTTTTTTTCAGACGAGTAAACTGAGGCCCAGATAGAAGCAGTGACTTGTTTTAGATCAAACAATGAGTTGTAGCAGAGCCGGGCCGGACCTCCTCAGAGGCCAGTCCAATCCCTCATTTTACAAATGGGGAAATTGAGGCCAAGTGGGGAGTCAAATAAGTTTGTGGCAGAGCCTGGAATCCTGTGGGATAGAAGGAATATTGGGATTTTCTCCTCTGAGGCAGTCAGGAGACCAGGATCAGACAGTCTGAGTTCCCCAGGGTTGAAATCTGCTCCCATCCCTCAGTTGTAGTCATCTCCCCTAGGAGTGTGGGGTACCTAGCCTGGTGATCCCAAGCTCTAGGGCTGGAACTAAGAGAAAGAACACCAGGGAACCAAATTTGGCCAACTGAGCCATAGAATGCTTTCTCTCCACCCAAACCTCCTCCTGTCATGTCCTCCATCTCAGCCTCTGCAAGGGAGAAAGTCAAGGGATAAGGGTGGTACACACTCTGCTTAGCACAGCGTAGCATAGGTTCTGCCTGGGTCTAAAGTTCTCCCCTCCATCATTGTATTTACTTGTTCTCTTATTTAGTAAAACAGCAGTAAAATACCAGCCCTATAAACCTATGGTACATTCTCCCATCAATACAAAAACCATCAGTGGGAGGGCTGAATCAGGCAAAGGGGAGCCAGCTAGGTTGTAGGGCAGCTAGGTGAAGCAGTAGTTAGAGAACTGAGCCAGAAAGACTCATCTTCTTGAGTTCAAATCTGCCCTCAGACACTTAACTAGCTGTAGGAACTTGGGAAAGTCATTTAGCCCTTTTTGCCTCAGTTCCTGAACAATTGTAATGCTGGAGAAACTGAGGCAGGATAGAAATTAGAGATTTTTAATAGTTTATTGATAGTAGTGAGAGTTTGGAATCCATGTCCATGGGACTGAATGGGAATCAAAGCATCCAGCAGCAAGTGAGGGGCTCCTGTGCTAGGGGAAACAAAGGCAAAGAAAGGGGAGGTAGAGCACTGGAGGGATAGAAGTTCCAGGAAAAGACCATAAATTCAATTCTGACAGGTGGGGTATAGAGGAAGGATCATAAATTCTGATGAGGAGCTAGGAGACACTGAGTCTGAGACCAGAAGGATATGCCCAAACATTGGAGATAAGCCATCTGGAGTTTTATGACTCTTTGGAATGCCAGTGGCCATAGCTTTACAGCCCTAATTATCTTAGTCCTAACGGCCAGAAAAGGTAGTTGCCACCAGGGAGACTGAGGCAGAAAATTCAGGGAAATTGAGGCAGAACAATTAAGGGAAACTGAGACAGGGGAACTGTGGTACAACACAACAGCAACAACCAAACCCAACAAGCTGGGAGGGGCCATTTACTCTTCCAATGTTGGAACATTGCACTGGTAACACAAAGATAGCTTCTGGGCTCCCTTTCAGAACCAATATCTCTTCTCCCTCTCTTCCCTTTTCTCTGAACCTTTCTCCATCTCTCCCTATTTCCCTCTCTCTTTTCCCTTCTCTCCCTCTCACAAACTGATCAACTCTTTGGTGATTGCTACCACCCTGGACTAATAAAATCAGGGCAAAGTGATTAAGATTAAGATTAAGAGATTTTGTTCTTTTTGCCTGTTTATTTGTTTTAGCATTTGTGTGTGTGTGTGTGTGTGTGTGTGTGTGTGTGTGTGTGTGAGGTAGTGGGGTTAAGTGACTTGCCCAGAGTCACACAGCTAAAAAGTGTTTGAGATAAAAATGTTTGAGATAAAATTTGAATTTAGGTCCTCCTGACTCCAGGGCCAGTGCTCTTTGTTGTTCAGCCTCTCTGTCTTCTGTTACAAATAACTATCTAACAGTAGTGGGCTTCCCCAAGATCCTCTCTGGCTGAGTATGCAAAAATATTTAAACCAGAAGGAAAAGAAATGGTAATCTCAACAGCCATTGTTCTTCACTCTGCTGTATTGCCCTATCTTAGTTTGTTAGACTCTTGGTAACTCCATTTAGGGTTTTCTTGGCAAAGCTACTGGAATCTTGTCATTTCCTCCTCCAGCTCATTTTATAGCGGAGTAAACTGAAGTGTCAACCAGACTGGAACTGGCCTCTGTGGGTGACTACAGCTGAACAGAGCAGGCTAGAGACAGGTAATACTAATACATTGTTGGTGAAATTGTGAACTGATCCAACCATTCTGGAGAGCAATTTGGAACTATGCCCAAAGGGCTATCAAACTATGTCTTTACTGGATCTGTACTCCATAGAGACAGGAGATACAGAGATCAAACAGAAGTTTAATTAATTTTAAAGTTAGGAAAATGCTTGCAAACAGAAGTCTTTCTGAGGAGAAGGGCTAACATGCTGGGATAAAGCCAGGGCTTATATACATGAAAAACCACAAGTGGGCTGGATCATGAAACAATCATTCTTAGGTCTTGATTAGCAATTCTCACAGCAGGCTTATGTATGGACAATGCAGGCATTCCTGGGTCCAGTAGGAACAGTCTCCAGGTTTTTCTCACGGAGGACTACAGAACCAGCCTGGTTCAGTTCACTTGGCAAATACAAGAAAGGGATTGTGAACATATCAAGAGATGTAATGGATAGCTTTCAGGTCCCTGGAAAATAGGGGGAGGTTTCCAACAAATGTAAGCAGCTAGTGATTAATCATAAATCCCTCAGTTAAACAAAGATTACTAGGCAAAGCAATTCACTTTGCCAGAGGGTGAGATCATTTAGAGTACAAAGGATTATTGTTATGTCAAGCTCGGGGCACAGTCTATTTGCTGGACCTTATCCTGAGAAGCAAAATATTTTGACAGAGGCAAAGTTAAGTGACTTGCCCGAGGTCACACAGTTAATAAGTGTGTGAGGTCATATTTGAATTCAATTCCTCTTGACTGCAGAACCTGCACTCTCTATTCACTGCTCCATCTAGCTGGTCTCTGTGTTCTTCCCTCACCTAATCCTTATTATTGCCTTTATGGAGACCCAGTCTCAGGGAAGTTATGAATAAGTTATGCTGAAAGTTGTGCTAAGTTTGTTGTTGATGTCTGAAATCAAATGTTTGTTGATAGATTGATTTTCCTGCTTAGCATAGTCTGTAATCCCCCCAAGCACAAATATTCCTATCTACAATTCTCAGCAAATGAGAGGGTTTGGAGCTGTGAAGAACCTTAGAAATGATTTAATCTAACTCTATTTATAGGAAATTCAAGGCTTAGTATTATAAATAGGGAATCACAACTTCACAAGACTTACATGAAAACTAGGTTTTCATGTAATATGTAAATAATTGTATGTAAATATGTAAATAATGATGTAAATATGTAAAATCATATAAATAATTTCAAGAGAAATTATTTTATTAGAAGAAATATATATAATACAAGAAAAATATATAATACATAATACAATATAATTTATACATATATTATATACAATATATATATATACTATATATAATACAAGAGAAAATATACATGTTGGACCCAAAAAATTTACAATCCATACAAAAGTTTGTATATAACAGTAAGACAAAGGAAGGAAGAGGAAACACAAATCTTCAACCTTAAGGGGTTTTGGCACAAGAGGCAGAAAGGTGCAATTAAGGTAGGAAAAGGACAAAACCTCTTCCAAAGAGGAAGAACTGAGATAGCCCAGGGGAGAAAATAAAGGACAGCCAACATAATTAGAATTTTGAGAGCGTTTATTAGCCGGGCTGGTGATTGAACCCTGTAGTAGAGTCCAGCCCTGAGCCTTGGGAGGAGCACACCTTTAAAGACGTTGGCTGCTCCCTAGGTTACATTGGATGTTAAACATTGACATCTCCCTTACAAAGGGAAGATAACAGGATGTGGGAACACAATGGAAAATGTCTACATGCATTGACTGTTGACCTGACTTAGATAAGCAAACATTTTTCAGGTACTCAAAAGACTCCTGACCCACAAAAGATTTCCGAAGAGATTCCAAGGCCCCTTGACCCAGAGAGGGGGCCCAGTCTTCTGTCCATTTCAGAACAAGGAGATGGCAAAAGCCAAGTTCTTTTCCCTTGGGAACTGCTAGATCATGAAAATGGGATGGGATGGTCTGCTTATCTAAAAGGCTACCCTGATGCACACGAAGTTTTCCAGTATAGTGCAGACTGACTGGTACCTGTCTTGACTCACAAGAATACACAGGGAATCCCATTTTAGGTACAAATGACAAATTATGTCAGCTGGGGGACTGGAGAGCTTCATCCCTGACACATTCAGGGCCTCCTGCATTCTCTGAGTCCAATGTTTTTGGAAAATCTGACAACTAAAAAAGACAAGTTCAGGGAACCCATTAACATTCCTCAATAGTATCCAGGGGGAGATCAGAGGAGAAAATATTTAGCTTTTGCCCCAGGTAGCTCCAGATCCCTGGGATACACACAGAAAGAAAATCAGAATGAATATAAAATGAGAATAAACAATTGTGTGATTTACAGTCTTAGGCTTGCTGGAGCTCAAGGGAAGTGAAAAAATTAAGGGCTGTGGAGGAGGAGAGGTCATCCAGGCAGGGAGAGCTTCTTGGAGGTAATAATTCTGAGTAGAATCTGGGAAATCAGTTGGGAGAACTTTGTGTACAAAAATAAAAGACCAGAATGAGTCAGGGGAGAAGGGATGATTGCAATTAGTCAATAAGCATCAGTTACATGCCTATTATGTGTCAAGCACTGTGCTAAGCTTTAGGGATTTAAATAATGACAAAAGACAGTCCTATCTGCAAGAATCTCACAGTCTATTGGAGGAAACAGCAAGCAAATAAATATGTATAAACACGCTATATATATATATATATGGAATAAAAAGGAAGTGATTAATAGAGGGAAGGCATAATTAAGAGGAGTTAGGAAACGCTTTCTGTGGAAGATTGGATTGTAGTTGAGACTAAAGGAAATAGGGTAGGCATTAGGGAGAGAAGAAAAGGGAGAATATTCCAGGCTTGGAGGGTCAGGAAGGAGAGAACAACAGCCAGACAAAATGTTTTCAGTGTGAAGATGGAGTGTCTTGTTTGTGGAAGAGCCAAGAGGCCAGTGTTATTGGATCAAAGAATATATGGTGGAGTATTATATCAGAAGACTGGAAAGTTAGAAGAGGACTAAGTTATGAAAGGCTTTGAACACCAAGCAGAACATTTTGTATTTGATCTTGGAGGTCATAGGAGTCACTGGAGTTTGCTGAGTAAAAGGGTGACATAATGAGACCTGTGCTTTAGGAAAATCAGATAAGTGAATGATTGGAGGTTGCATCGGAATGGGGAGAGACTTGAGTCAGGAAAACACTCCAGTAGTGTAGGAAGTGGCAAGGACCTGAACTTCATAGAGTTGTACTGGAGGAGAAAAGAGAATATTTAAAACAGTGAGGAGCTGAAAATTATACCTAGCCTGGGAGACTGGATAGATGTTCTTGAACTCCACAGAATAGGGAAAATAGGAAGGGGGGGAAGGGGTTAAGGATAAAGATGAGTTCAATTTTGGACATATTGAGTTTAAGGTGTTTACTGGACATCCACTGTTGCAAGATGTCCAAAAGGCATTTAGAAATGTGAGATTAGCGATCAGAAGTGGGAGATTAGGGCAGGATAGATAGACATGAGAATCATCAACGTGGAGATGGTAATTAAACTCTTGGGTGATGAGATCACTAAGTGAAGCAGTATAGGGGAAAAGAGAAGAAAGGCCAAGACAAGAACCCTGAGGGACATCAATAGTTAGAGGGAATGATCTGGAGGAAAATCCAGCAAGGTAAACAGAGGAGTGAACAAATAATTAGAAGAACCAAGAGATATTGGTATCCTGAAAGAAGAGAGTATCAAGGAAAAAAGAGGGATCAACAATAAAAAAGGCTGCCATGAAGTCGAGAAGGATGATGATTGAGAAAAGATCATTGGATTTGGAGATGAGGAAGCTGGAAAGAATGTTAGAATCCTGGGATTTAAAAACAGGAGAGACGGGGCAGCTAGGTGGCAAAGTGGATAGAGCACCAGCCCTGAAGTCAGGAGGACCTGGGTTCAAATCTGATCTCAGACACTTAACATTCCCTAGCTGTGTGATACTTAACATTCCTTAGCTGTATGACCCTGGGCAAGTCACTTAACCTCAATTGCCTCAGCAAAAAAAATAAATAAAAACAGGAGAGACATTAGATTTCTTCTAAAAACCCCTTGATTTTACAAATGAAAAAAGAGATCCAAAGAGGTTAATCACATCATAGATTTAAAACTGAAAGGTATCACTGAAGTCATCAAGCCTAATTCCCTCACTTTATAGCTGAGGAAACTGAGGCTCAGAAAGATTTAAGCTACTGAAAGTCAAGACTTCCAAAACTATAGTTGTGAAGCCCCTACTGTGTTCTTCTAACAACAGTCAGACGAAAAATGAAGATCACAATTAGTTCAAAGAAAAGGCATTTACTGGGGCAGTTAGGTGGCACAGTGGATGGAGCACCAGCCCTGAAGTCAGGAGGACCTGAGTTCAGGTCTGGTCTCAGACACTTAACATTCTCTAGCTGTGTGACCCTGGGCAAATCACTTGACCTCAATTGCCTCAGCAAAAAGCAAAAAAAAAAAAAAAAAAAAAAAAAAAAAAAAAAAAAAAAAAAAAAAGGCATTTACTGAAGGAGCATAATAAGAATCATAGCATCTCCTTTTTAAACTTTGGATAAACACTACTATAAGCATACAAATCACCAGGGAGAAGGGAACCAGGGAGAAGGAGATATTCACATTAGGAAATCAAATGCCCAAGGTCATTCTAAGCTCTAGATGGTAATCGAGATATTAAAAAACAAATCATACAGCAAGTTATTGCTTTCAGGATAAACATTATTTCCCCACCATAGTTCTTTCTTTGGTGGGGCTAGTTGTTCTTGGTCAGAGACCTCATCCTATTTTGATGATTAGCCAATATATTTCCTAAATTTATAACTTTGAAGGCTAATTTATAATTCAAGCAAAGCTTGTTTTCCCCAATAACTACAAACTATCTCTGGTATTCTAGATTCTCCCAAGTTTTACTTAGGAATTTCTTCCATTTGTTCATAGAAGGGGGAAAAAAGCATTTATTAAGCCCCTACTATATGCCAGGTACTATGCTAAATGCCTTATGATTATTATTTTATTTGATCCCCATAATGATTTAGTGAGGTAGGTGCTATTATTATACCCATTTTATAGTTGAAACCGAAATAGATAAAAGTTGTATGACTTGCCCATATCATATTACTAATAAGTATATGAGGACAGATTTTACAGATGAGGAAACTGAGGCAAACAGTAAAATGATTTGCCCAGACCAAAGCTCAAATCTTCATTTTATAAAATAATGCAGCCAACTCTGCTCTCTAAGCTTGACTTTGCAGACCTGACTCCCCAAAGTGATTAAGAAAAATTCTAACAGAAAGAACACTAAAAAGGACATCAAAACACCTGTGTTCAAGTCTCAGCTCTCCCATATATGTGATTCATGATCTTTTTTTTTTTTTTTTGACTCTGTTCCCATCCTTCAGTCTTAGTTCCCTCATTTATAAAATAAGATCACCATCTGGTGATCATCATCCCTAAGGTCCCTTTCAATTCCAGCATCCTATACTGGAAAAAAAAAAATTACTAGTAACAGAGCAAAGAATTCATCCATTTATTCACTTAGTAAATATTGATTCAACATCCACTTTTGTGCAAAAAGACCAGTGCTGAGTGTGGGAAAAGATAGAATTTAGCCCCCCAGCCTTCAAGGATTTCACAATCTAATACAAGCACAGATAACTATCATCCATGTAAGATGCCAGAAATGTCCTCTCTACTAGAGAATCTACCTTATATGGGCATGGGAAAGAATACAAGTTAAATGGGCAGGAATAGTTGATTAATGTATCATCTCTGCACCAGCCACCAGGTGGCAATCCCAGCTCAAGTTGAACCTCAAGTACTTCTGTACCATCAGCAGGGACAAGTCTGGGTCCTGTGTATCCCACCCCTTTTTTTCTGATGAAAACAGATCAGTCTTAATCTTCTTTTCTTTCTTTCTTTCCTTTTTTCTTTCTTTTTGTTCTTTCTTTCCTTCCTTCCTTCCTTCCTTCCTTCCTTCCTT